>JH155242.1:104280-127003 GCA_000226015.1 Mnemiopsis leidyi | reverse complement strand
ACACGCTCATACACACACACACACATTCTCTGTAACACTGCAAGTACACTGGTAAATCTTTTTTTTTCAAACAAGTAAATTTTTATTTCGTACCATTGATACATCTAACAAGTCAATAAATATATCTTCATTCATATATAACATTTAAAAAAATTTAAGTTTACAGTGGCATTGTGAGTTGATACCTCTCTGCAAGGAACTTGATAGAAGGCTAGCGGGGTACAGGAGTTTACTTGCTTTTCGCTTTTGTAAACACCAAAACGTTAGCCTTATCAGTTTTACAAGACAGAAAGCAGGTTCATAATGGAATTAAATTTGTTACAGGCTTAATTCAGCTCAGCGTGGTTCACAGATTCTGTTTTAACAGTTTGTTCATTCTGCACGGGCGAGAAGGCTTCTCTGCCACAGTTAAACGTGGTTTTGACGTGGTTTTAACGTGGTTTAACGACATTTAGAATCCTTCTGGTGTAAAGTCGAAATGTAGTTCATACGTAAACTTAACAATATGGAATCTATTTTAAAACTTTATTTCTGCGTTTATATACGAACCCGTTACAAAAATTGCGGATTCTTGTAATAGTCGGACTTAAAGACTGTTCAGAGTAGTCAGATTGAGGAATTTACCGGATTATAGTGTCAGAAAATAAAAGCGACTCAAGTTGTACTATTATGGTAAACCTCCTCTCACACACTCCTTTTTGATTGGTCCTCTGCAAAAATAATATGTGCCGTTTGGAAAGCATCAACGACTTATGCTAAATATTTCTGTGCATTTTGTGTACTACGATCTGCAAGAAAATGGGAGTGTTTCTCCAGGGGTGTGAAAATAAATTGTCGGATGGAAGTTTCATGTTTTTTACACGGGCAAGAATTATTAGCTATCATTAAACGATTTAAATGAATAGAGATAGAATTCTAAAATTATGGACGCATGAAATAGATTGTCGATTTTATAAACTGGGTGTCTTATTTGTTGTCGTCGTACAA
Organism: Mnemiopsis leidyi; assembly: GCA_000226015.1. NCBI lineage: Eukaryota > Metazoa > Ctenophora > Tentaculata > Lobata > Bolinopsidae > Mnemiopsis > Mnemiopsis leidyi. The sequence goes on along the minus strand of JH155242.1, from coordinate 126,016 downwards.
AGTCTGTGAGGGTCAAAGGACCTGTGGTTTCTGAACTAGATAATATCTCGTTAGATACAAAACACGATTCGGTCGAGCAACATAATGCGGGATCAGGAAGTGAGTGTGTGAGTGTGTGTGTGTGTGTAACAGACAGCAAGTTTGCATGTTGAGTGTGAGTGTGCACTGTGTGCGCCGCACTACTTGGGTGCGCGCCAGGTCTTGTGTGCGCAACGGCACGTGCAGACTTTGTGTGACTTGTGTGTTGTGTGCCTTATAGCACGTGCAGAGAGATGCTGTGACTTGATCTATCTAACTTATCAGCTCATTATTCAAGATTGATTGCTATTTGGTTTATCTATGTTGAACATTTTTTTGCATTTAGTAATCATCATTTCACAAAAGGCTTTGAGAATAGAAGTGGGATTGTTGGATATAATTGTTATGCGCTTTGATTGTTAGGAATTCAGCTCAGGTCGATTATGCAGTGAAGTGGACATATGATTATTGCCTATTACATTTTCTATCAATTTTTGTATATTATGATATTTATATTATCATATATTATGATATTTATAGAATGTTGTCAAACAGAAATAGCCTGATTGAATCAACAGCAGAGGTGCCAAATCTTTTTTGTATTACACATGTTTATTTTTACATATTAGCATCTATAAAATACCAAGCATTTTTGTCACCTAGATACATTGAACTCTAACAGTGTTTGCACAAAAGTTTACACAAAACTTTCCAACAATGATAATCACCGTCGCATTTAACTTTTACAGTGGGTAGTGGCTACCATGTTGTCAACATGGATAATTCAATAGCAGAAACAGTTATCATCACACACCAGACTTAGCAGCACTCCTTTTCTAATTTTGGGTTTTTTCACATTTTCACTACCAAAAACTATCCGGCCCTACTACTGGAGCTGGAAAAAGATTTTCCGTACACCTTCTAACCTCCACCTCCCAGGAGACAATTGTGATAAGCTAGCAAACAGCAACACCACTCGAGTGTATCATCTGTGGTACCAGTGGATCCCCTTCTACTTCTGGCTCGCTTCCGCCGCCTTCTTCCTCCCTTATCTGATCTACAAGGTTGGCGTTATTTCATCTTCATTTTTAAAGTGTAGTTGTGTACTTGTGTACTTGTGTAGTTGTGTGGTTGTGTACTTGTGTAGTTGTGTAATTGTGTGGCTCAAACAGTGATAACTCTTCAGCTGCTTCATCACCAAATTTGTTAACTCTTCATATCATGTCACGTTCTTAAATCTCAGCATTTCTCACAAACTTGTATGTTTCCCTCATTTCCTCGTCCTCGTCTACTTTTAATGTGTCTGGGGAAATAATAGTAGTGCTTTTCCATGGCATTTCCATGCGATTAGCCGCAAATTTGCAAAATATCTGTCAGTGAGGAAGCCTTAAACGCGGTAAAAACTTTTCAACCCAATTCACTAAGAACTAGACGTTAAAGATAAAACCAAGGTCTGTCTCAGTGTTGAGTTAGGTTGCCTATGTAGCCTTTATTTTCTACTTAATGTTTGTCACCTAGAGGTGTATTTTTTCATCATGATAAATCTACCGTAGTGCCACTGTTTTACTCTCGACCTCTGTAGTCAGACTGTGTTCAAGACCAAGCTGTATACTTAATATACTCTAATAAACTTGTTGTATAGTGTATATTCTATACACTCTCACAAACTGGATGTATACTCTTATACACTCTAACAACTGTCTCTATACTCCAATAAATCAGACACAAATTTCAGTAAATTCACTCTGCCAAAAATAAGATACTTTAACCGAACATGTTTCCAATCCAACAAGTTAAACTCCACAGAGATACGGATTTGGAGATATCAAGCCTCTGATCCACATGCTGTACAATCCTCTCGACGGGGACGAAGGAGTGAAGGCAGATTCGGAGAAGGCCTCAATCTGGCTTTATCACAGATTCTCTATCTACATGAACGAGCATTCCATGTACGCCAACTTTATGGAGAGACACGGAATCGGCATTCTCGTTATCGGTTAGAGTTTTGTATAACTTGGGTATTGAAGTTTACTGAATTGTTTTTTAGAGAAAATTAAAATTGGACAAACCCTAAATCACGATGACATTAGAACTAGAAATAAAAATCTATCAGATTATTGACTCTTATTTAGAATTTTCTCAGCTATCAAGGTGATGTACCTGATCATCTCCGTCCTACTCATGGTCATGACCGCCATGATGTTCGAGCTGGCTGACTTCAAGCAGTACGGTATTGTGTGGGCCCAACAGTGGCCTGACCCTCCTGCCAATGTCACAGGTTAGTGGTGTAGTGGTGTTAGAGGTGTTAGTGGAGTCTAATTAGATAGATGGTCGTCGGTGTGGGAAGAAGGAATTAAGGACAGTGTGGTGTTTCTTATAGCTAGATTTCAAAGATGCTAGGATGTAGAAATGAAATTTGTCCTTGTGTTTGTTTCGTCTCGACACTCGTAAAGCTATCTAGAATTCTCGTTAGCTGGGCAATGGGCTGTTTGTTAACATAGCCTCATTGGATGGTGTTTTATAGCCTCAGACTAAATCTAGCGTTGCGTCGAATATGGTTTTAAATTGAAAACTATTCCATGTTGAGCTTTGCTAATAATCATAGATAAGAAAAAGTTGCCTGAGACTTAGCCAATTATTAGGTTACCGAGCTTAAATTTCTATTTCAAAATATGACGAATTCTTTAAGACTAATTACTGTCCTAACAATCGAACTGACACGTGAAATTAAAAAAGACAATAATCCCCCCTTCAACTCATGTACCCATCCCCCCTCTCACAACATGTTACATGCCACTCTCCCCAGGAATCAAGGACCTGCTCTTCCCCAAGATGGTTGCTTGCGAGATCAAGAGATGGGGACCTACTGGTCTGGAGGACGAGAACGGAATGTGTGTCCTGGCCCCCAACGTCATCAACCAGTACATATTCCTCATCCTCTGGTGGGCCCTTGGTCAGTTGATCTTGTTATTTTAGGGGGTTGGCACCCTCACCCCCCCCCATATCGTGCTTTCCTTAAGGTCCTTTTATTGTGCTTTCCTTGAGTTCGTTTTACTTTTTGGACTCTCTTTGCCATTCATCGCGTTGTTAATTGATTAGAGTTAAATGATTTAACATCTTTGTCCCTCAGTTTTCACCATTGTCTCTAACGTTTTCAACGTACTGGCTGGAGTTATAAGAATCGTCTTCATCTATGGTTCTTACCGCCGGATGTTGGCTAGCGCTTTCCTCAGAGATGATCCTCATGTAAGTGTTATTTCTTTTTAAGATAACTTTATCTAAGTTTCACGTGTAAACCTCTCTCATATACGTGCCATCTCTTTTTAAGATAACTTTATCTAAGTTTCGCGTGTAAACCTCACTATCTGATGTGGAACATTCCTAAAATAGATCAACTAGATCACCTGATCACACCTCCCGTCTTGCCATATCAGATACAGTCTACCGTCCCCGTCCTTTACTCAAGATAAAATTTCCCCCGTTTAAATTGTAAACGATTTTCCGTACGGGACACTTCATGTAGACAACCCTGGACTGATAACGTGAGAGAACACGTGACCGACCACGTGACCGATAACATGACCGTAACCCCCTCCTCCCTCAGTACAAGAAGGTCTACTACAAGATCGGCACCTCCGGTCGGGTTATCCTGAACATGCTGGCAGCCTCCATCTCTCCGACCTGCTTCCAGGAGATCATGAACAACGTCTGTCCGCGTCTCATCCGGGCCCACGTCTCCAAGAAGGGACGAAACCTGGGCGACGACCCCCTGTTGTAGGGTGCCTCCTCGGTGGAGATAAACGAGCACCTCGACCAGGATGTGAGCTCAGATAACACGTGTGACGTCACGACTTCGTCTATATATATCAGAGGTTTTGTTTGAGCTGGCGTGGGGCTGAGGACGCATTTCCGTCGTGTGTTGGCAGCGTTTTACAAAACTCAGATTCAGATTTACGTAGCTGATGGGCCCGGGGGAGATACCCCGATTTTCCAGAATAGGAACCGAGAAGTATGGCTTGGGTTCAGGTTTCAACCGTTTAGACATTTTTGTCAGGAATTTGGATAGAATCAGACCTCATGACTTTCAATCATACAGTTGGGTATTAAGGGAAGCAAAACTATTGCCTTGGGAGTATCACCTTTATGACGTCATGTAAACTTTTGATCATGAATGATCATGATTAAACAAGTATTTCACAATAAAGACTTCAATTAATATACCAAAACTAACAACGATCTTAAGTCAATTAATCGATATATCAGTTGAGGGCAATGCCTCCCCACTGAGATCGACACTTGCACCCTGACCATTCTACTTAGCGTAATTTTAACATGGGGACACGATTTTGCCGTGTCAGTTTTGTATTTTGATTGTGTAGATTTAACGTCTCGTCACTCTACTGAAGTCAATATCGGTCTGGTCGGTTAATTAAGGAGTTAGCTTATTAACTCTTTATTTAATCGATGCAGCGATGTTTGGTTGCTTAGTAGTTTAGCGAGCAGCAGGTTAAGTAATACACTGATTTTTATTAATGAGTTGTTGGTCTGTTGATCAGAATCAATCTTGACAAACTTTATGTACAATTTTTTGGCACCCTTCTCGTAGATTTTCCCCTTTTACTGACAGCATGGCTGAAAATCATGGACAATTATAATTTCGGGCGTCTTAAAATAATTTGGTCAAATGTTTTGGATCGTAAAATTTTTAACCATATTTTTTACTTATTTTTAGACAACTGATTATTAGTTTTGAGTGTGTTTGCACCCTTCTTTTGCGATTTAAAAATAAATCAGATAGGAAATTGTTACGAATATAATTTCTGTTCTACGTACAAAAAATCGTGGGATCTTGCTCGTTCTCTGTTTTTTGTCTAAAAATTTTTCTTCGAAAGAATTTGTTAGTATTTATTTCCAATATTGACTGATAAGATATGTGTGAGATGACAGCCAGTAATAAATATCAATACCCTTTCCTGCACTTGAAAACAGCCAGATTTAATTCGTTATATATTATAATTTCTATTGACATGTCTGTCCCATCATTGCTTCAAATTTAAGATAATTCTGGTTTTATCAACTCGATTGTTAACTTCTTTTAAAAAAAGTTTCACTTTCTTTTAAAGTAGCTCACATTGCATACATTCAGTACGTTCTAACTCTGTTTAAATAAATGATATTTGTTTGTCCCAGAAAACTACACAATTTCCCTAATACAGTGCATGTACGATACGTTTTTGTGTTAAAAACTTGGAACTAACCCAAATCTCTTCATTTTACAGGATAGAATGTCGCATGTTTGCTGTCCTGTAGATACAAAATGGTATCCGTGAGTAAAGTAGTATAGTTAGGTAGCTTTCAATTGTTCCTCGTGGTTTTGATAATGTTCAGTTTTCGTTTCAAACCATGTTTTGATAGTCATGTTAATTTTTTTTCTCTGTTCCGATTTCTCGTCCAGTGCATTAAATGTCTCGTTTCACATGATTTGGGTCTGGTGTTTTCTAGTATTTTCTCCTCTTCGCAACTTTGTAAGGTGTGAATTCCTGGAGAATGCCAAGAAAATACATTTCACATCAACGCCCTCGTTAACCCTGCAATGCCTTTTCAATTGACATTTCTACCAGATTTTTTGCGAAAATTCCCATTTTTTCCGACGCGGTAACGTGCAAATATATCCGGAAACCTTACAAACATCACTTGAATTTGAAGTATAACGCATGGTACAGCATAGATTTTAGTTAAACTTAAAGGTGCGATTATGAAAAAGTATTCTTACTTCGCGCACACCAATACTATAAGTTTCGGTGGATAAACCAACCAGACATCGTATGAAAACCAAATAATAGCGGTTTTGTTTCAATTGATTTGCATCCTTTGCAACTGCTCAAATCTAATTCGACCCCGTTTTATTCAATATGTACAGTCGGTGGAAAGATTTGGCGGATCGCCAGTGATGGCAATTCGGGAAGAAGAGAAATTGGACCCCAGGGGGAAATATACACAACTCTCAATTACGGTGCCGCCAAGCGTGGCTGCTACATCGGTCCTGCATTTGTTACTCAGCTACTGAAAGACCGATCACTCTAGACTACAATCTGTATCAAAGTCAATCCTGCACACCAGCATGACTACACCGTAGAGACAGACATGGGATCACTCTTGTGATTTCTGTGTCGGGGTATGCTGCGGCGTTAAGTCGGCAATCGCTTTGCTTGAGTTTACACATCTGCAATCATAGGATAAGACAATACCTGGATCTTGGATACTGAAAGTGGGAATCCTGAAAAAATCTTATCTCATTATATGTAAATGGCTCTCTTAAATCTAAATGGCTCTCTTATCCAATCATTAATCATATTGGTACTTTCTTATTATACATACAGGATGCAGCTCTGTTAGGCTGCACCAAACTAAACGAGTGTTGGAAGGACGCGGCAATGTGTTGAACTTTCTATTATGTGATTTATCGTGACCTGAATATGATGATGCCATTACGCTCAGCCCTGTTGAGCAAAATCAGGCCGTCTAGGGAATAATGATTGACCTTGTATGGACTAATGGGCGGCTGGGCTACCTTGTACACTGGAATCCAATACAAGCAAAGGGTTGCATTTGCACAGGCTCTATATACATGACGTTACGGTGTACCTAGCTAGAAGATTTGCTTTGCTAACCCGTGTGTCAATTAGTGCGATCCTCTGCCCTCGCAGTATAATACCGCTTATGTCTGACATTTTGCCAAGGCTCACTCTCCGCTCTCTGCTCATACTTTAGTATATTGAGGTATCACCTGAGTGAATTAAATCATAATATTCCGCGTGATTCTCCTTTTGTGTGTTGCTCTCCTGCCACAACCATCGTAATGCTGCACGTGCGCGCTCTAATGCAGCTTAATATTTTGTCTGCACGTGCGCGTTTTAATGCAGCTTACTATTTCATCTGCATTCTCCGTATACCGTGCCACATTAGAGCTGGTTTGTCAGTGTTCGGCTCCCGCCAGTCTTGTCGCCCTTTAATACAATACTCTTTATACAGCCTTCAAGTTCTTGGTCAATGCTTTTATGTCTGTTCTGAAATTCCAGCTGTAACCATAGTTCTTGTTCAATTTCAGATGTTACTATATTATTTCATGTCTAATTTTAGCTGTAACTATATTAGTTCTTGATCAATTTCATGGCTTTTTCGGTTACGTTTTTATATCTTGATCATAGTTAGGAAGTTCATTAGATAGAAGCGCTGACGATGTTCACCGATTCTTCAATCCGTTTTCTTTTGTGGAAGCTTCATCATCGATGTCTTGGGCAATAGTATCCTAAGCAGGCCTGCTTGTACTTTCAAACAAATCTGTTTGTAATCATCTCCATTCAGCTCCATCTCTATAATATAAACTGAATCTCAGACAATGATCTAGATGTAGAAACTTCTCGAACTCTGATCCAAGAGTAGTTTCGCTTCACCAACATAAGTATATGACAACATTGCTTGAATCTAAAGATCATTAGCCCAGTACTAGAAGCTTCGCAGTAAGAAGGCGTAGGCGCTGGTGGCTATAAGTCAAGTGTATGCCATTAGCTTATACACGTAATTTTGTGCTCGCAGCCCTCTGTAAATTTACGTCCATGACCACGGCCCTGTTTTATTATCTTCCCATCGTGATTTTACTTGGCCCTATGCCATTGGAGCTTTTAAGGATATGATAACGCTTGGACGCATCACTAGAGCAAATCTACACATCCTGTCAGCTTTTATTCTTGAATCGTGTAGTTTCGTTACCTTTAGCTAAACGTCATACACCATCCATTGTATCAGAGATAGCAGCTCGCTCGGAACCTTATTCTTGGGTCACACTTGTGTTAGGTGAACGTGGGTTAGTGGCTGCGTGCTGTAAAGATATTCATCGCGAGTTTGAGATTTTGTCTGCCGCCGTGCTTGCTTTTATTCTTTGGCGGCTTGTCATTAAATGATCGTGTTAACTTGTTTGAAATTGTCTTTGTAAATGGTAATTAGAAAGGTTAACACGCACATCTATTTCGACGTGATACTTTGTTAGGCTGTAAAGATTTTCAAGTTTTGAAAAAAAAACTAATTCCTTCTATAGCAAAAAGACGGTTTTTAAAGCTCGTACATGTCTTACCAAATTCGAACCTTCCAGAACAAGTTCTAAATCCCACGATGGAAACAGCTGCTGAGTCTGATTCTCCACAGCAGCCCGAAGTGTAACAGCCTGCCCATTTCACAGCAGCTGATCAGGCGATCAGCTAGAGGAGATTCACTAATTAACTTCTTATCTCGTATATGGATGAGTATGGTTGTGATATGTTGTGAATGTGCTATCACTAGATTCCCAGTATCATTTCGGGATTGGTATTTTATGATTGGTTGTCGATTGAGTTTCAGCGATTTGTTTTGTGTTATTGTTTTCAGAGCATCAACAAGAGATCGGACCTATAGTAGACTTTCGTGGCCCTCATTTTCGAACTTAATCCAGGATTTGAACTCAAACAACACATTTATATAATGAACTTGTACAGTGCACACAACATTAGCTCGGCTTCTGGAAAATTCCAGAGATTCATAACATCACTCTACAGCCAGACCGATAATGATTCCTTCATCCTCTGATCATTTAATCGTTTTTCAGCAGTTTATCCGTGGGAAGAAGCCCATTTGTAAACGCCATGAACAAAACACCTTTACTTAGCAGTGAGGATTGTTAGCTCAGAAATATCTCCTGTTTTGGCAATTAGCATCATTTCTTTTACTACATTCTTTCGTAGCTCTGTAGCGTCAAGCAGGTGTGGCTCCATTCATTCCATCGCCAAAATTTTTTAATCTGCAGAATTTGACAAGGATGTAATGAAAAACTTCCCAGCGTCCATTCTTATTTAATTATCAGATACAATCGTTTTTCTACTCGGGTCACGTTCTTTAGAGACCATAGCCAACGCAAGACCGACGTAGATCGTGATAAGGCCATTTTGGTAGTGATCACGTGGCCCTTCCTTCTCCAATTGTTCTCCCACCGGGCCGTACACACACACACCCCAGCTCACTCTGCTCCTAACTCCATATTCCGCCCATTACCCGGTTCGTTTTGTGAGGCTTTCCATGTCCGGATTGTTACAAACTACGCACCGTGTCTCACTGAGGCAGTTATGCATGGTTTACAGTACAATGGAGGACGTCCGGCAAGTATGAGGGAAATTGATCCCACTATCCACTGATTTCAATTCCATTACTTTGATGGACTTTATGGCCTCTCTCTCTGCTAGCCATAATCTCACTGTTCTCCCAACGTTACATCCCCGTATTTGCATACCACAACCGTCTGGCTGGACACGTTGTCTCCATTGAGCTGTCTGAATTAGAACCGGCCTTTGTTTACTATTTTGTTGACTAATCAGCTAGCCTCTCTTGCAGATACTGGAGCTTGAACAGGTTGCATAATATAATCATCTTGTGCCATGTGATTGTGATAATTAATGATGGCTTTGCAATGAGCAATCACAATATGAGGCGTTCGACAATAGACTGATCATAATTCGGATGTCTGATTATTTACGTTGTTGTACGCTAAGGTTGTTTATTTTGAGATAGCTATCGTCGAGTGTCGTTGATATTGCCATAGAATTTGATATCTTATCAAGACACCTACCTTGTAGTTGAACTACTGTGCTATTTAGGCTGACAAAATGGAAGATATGGAAACACTCGAGGATATGGGAGACTGAGCCAGCTGGAGCTATGGTATCCAACTGTAGCCTATCTTTGTTAAAAAGAAAGTTAATTGCTTGCTTGTTGGTACATTGGAAAACGTTCTATCTCCTGTCATCGTCTTGGTAATAGTTACTCTGCGTGAACTCAAGAGACTATGGTATTGGATCTCATTTCTGGAAGCTTGAATGGCTTTTTAAAGATCAAGTCAGTTAGCATCGACGATCAGTGGGACCAGATTAACAGAACCTATTTGGTCATGTTTTGTATTTTATCTGGTACAATCATGACCTTTAAACAGGTAACACACTTTCACCTGTTCTTATCTGTACTTAATTTTGATCTTCAGCTTTAGAAATAAACATCCTTTTTTGTGGAAATAATAATCTCTCTAGAAGCTTATTTGCTATTTCTTTCTCAGAATTTAGGATCAATAATACACTGTATATCGGATGCAAGAGGCGACGACAGTTCGTTTGCGGATGCTCATGCGACATTTGTGCAAGACTATTGTGCTGCTCAAGGGCTGTACACTTTAAAAGAAGTGTATGACAAGTCTTGGCCAGATGAAATTCCTTACCCAGGTAAAGCATTCTCGATATCATAAGAAGTAAAAGTTCCAACTCTTCTTCGATTTGTCGTAAAATAAAGTGTTCCGAGAGGGAAATCTGCAACTTCAACAACACCAGGTATTCTCCAAATGAAAACAATCGGTTGTTTCCCGGGGAGACAGTTCAAAAACGGAACCCCCATCCAGTGCCCGGACGAGAAAGATCTGAAACCCTTCACAACGGTCTATCATGTCTGGTACATGTTCGTACCGTTCTACTTCTGCGCTGTTGGCATCGCTTTTTACTTCCCCTACACGGTTTTCAGACACCTCAGCGGCATCTACGACATCAAGCCTATGTTGAACAGCCTTGCCCTCGACATTGGGGTTTGCTCCTTGAATTATTATAATGATTTTATTAATAGGACCTGCTAAAATTTTGCAACCACTAGTATATTTCCACTGCAAAATCGCCTCGTCTCTTTTAAACAAACTTAGTAAAAAGCATAACCTCATCTTCCCTTCTGTACACCATTACTTAGTAAAAATACATAACCTCATCTTCCCTTCTTTACACCATTACTTAGTAAAAACATAACCTCACCTTCCCTTCTGTCCATCATTACTTAGTAAAAATACTTAGGCCTACACGGAGGAGGACATAAGTCGACGTATAGACAATGTCTCGAGGTGGTTGTACATCAAGTTGGATCCCTACATGAACAACATGCTTCCTTATACTCAGATAGTTCACAAACATTCCATCTTTTACACGGGTGAGCTATTAAGATTGAAACAATATAGAATATAGATTATATGTACACACCTTTTTAATCTTTGGAGAGGAGCTTTTGAGTGTTGATGACCCGCTATCATACTGCTTAAGATCGCAGCTATAAGATTAAGATATCCGAATTTAAAACTCCATTTTCGCCAGTGATGTTGGTGAAGGTGATGTACCTAGCTACCAGTGTTTCTATTTTTTACGCCACTCACCGGATATTCGACCAAGGAAACTTTGCACTCTACGGATACGATGTTCTAATGAGCATACCACAGGTTTGCAGGCCCACATCTTTAAATATATTCCTGATTATATGATAAATGTTGAAGATAAAGTTTCCCATGATAAATTTATCTTTATTTTAACTATTCACTTACAGGAAACAAGCTATAAAGTGATGGACACAATCTTCCCTAAAATGGTTGGCTGTGAGATCAACATGTGGGGCCGGACTGGCGAACAGAGCGAATCTCTTCTGTGTGTCCTCCCTCAAAACATCGGCAACCAATACTTCTTCCTTATATTCTGGTTTCTCCTGATTCTCACCATACTTTCCAACTGTATCTCTGTAATAGTGACCATATTCAGATTTATATTCGTTAGTGGGAGCTACAAAAGGTTCCTGGCTACCAGCCTCTTGAATCACGAAGAACGATACAAGCTGGTGTTTACACATGTCGGCACGACTGGAAGATACATTTTACTGCTCTGTGCCGATCATAGCAACCCCAAAATATTCGAGGATCTTCTAGAGATCGTCTGTTCCCTTCTCATAGCAAACTATCACAAAAGAAAGAGGAGTCGGGATAAGGGACACAGTCGAGCGGAGGGGGTAGGGACTAAAGGGCGACACGGTCTGTCTTTTGTGGACTCAACCGTGTGATTAGGAGGGTTTCATGTGCTGTGTGACCAGTGCGTCACTGTGGTAGCGCCCTTCAGCCCTGTTTTTAACGGTTTTAGACTAGATTGTAGTTAGTGTATGCTGCTTGGCAAGGTGGCCCATCAGTTATTGACGACAATAATAATCTCTTATTTAAGTTCAAATTCTGATTTCTTCCAAATCTTGAGTTTATTTACTTCAACATCAATTACTGTTATCAGAAACTTTTGATCCACCTTGCTGCAAAGCGTGGTTGCGGGCTAGTTTTTGATGGTTTAGAGAATCTCTAAAACATTATCTGATTTTTACAATAACCCTTGCAGTGTTTTAGGCACTTAAACAGTTGACACAAAAATTAACTGTGAGTTTTCCGTAAATCATCAGTTCACAAAAATCTCTTTGGTTTACAATTAATGACAGTTTTACTGTTTAATTATTCCTAGAATTCCCCAAATTTCGGAACTCAGATTATTTAAATAAATTTTTGTGGATTTTATAGAATTCGATCTGATATATGAAGACTGATAAGCTATGTTAAATGTTGACCTTGAGTTAAGATTATGCCTGTTCCCACTTCCCAGTGACCCAGTAATATTTCGGATTTTGCAAGATTTAGATAAAAGCTGTGAATTAAAATATATAATTTAGTATCATCGTCAAATATATAATAATATTTCTGACAAAAAAATAGGACATGATGATTATCATATGATTACTAGTCTAAATCATAAGACTCTGTTGGATTAATTAATAATTTAGATTTAGGCAGGTTAATAAAATAATCAAACCTATTGCTAAAATGTTTATTATTCACATAGGCTCAAATTACAATTTCATTCCAAAATCGTATTTCACTGCCTTGCCTCACTAGTCAATTTTAAATCGCGCATCAAATTTACTTCACCAGAATTAAAGACATTGCAGGGTTAACTATATCTCGACCTCAACACTGTATCAATTCTGCATAGTCTTGTGATTTCAACAGTCATGTTTTCCGACTGCTTCCAGAAAAGACGTATCATGTGCGTCACTAAGTAACTACTTAGGAGTTACTACTCGTATAATTTTGTTAGTTCTATGTCACCATGGTAACGAATAGTTTTAATGGATTTACCTGCTCTGTAAGAGAACCAAGGTTCCATTACTCACTTATATTGAATTATTCCATCCTTAAGTACAACTTTATTCGATTTCTTTATTCAGAATGTCGAAAGATCCAAACATGCATTAAATTTTTCATATCAAACATTGTCCGCAGAAAAATATTACACTGCTGCCCAGGTCCAACCAATAAAAAACTAGTTGAATCGCCATAGATACATTCAGCCTCATCTTGAAGGAAGAGTTTCTTCTGGATTTACAAAACTGTGAAATATCCAGACCTACCCCAGTAGCCAGCTCTCTGGAAACACTTACTGAACATGAGAGTGTGCGACTTTTTGTACACATTACACCCACCGGACTACTGATGTACACTTCCAATGCATCTGTCACGTGACTTAGATCTCTTCCCATTGGACACTCCGCCCTGCGTGACCCAAGGCCGTATCCTGATTGGTTAGCTCGAACCACGTGACTAAAATACTGCTCCCTGATTGGCTAGCTTGGTGGAGAATACTTCTCTAGGAAGCTCTGTCTGGACGCCAGTATGGGGCCGTGACAGCCGTCTCGAATGTCAGAGGTGTGACATTGAATACACAGTGACAAATCACAAGTTGAGTGTAGCTTTGAATGTACAACAGTACACGGTGTGTTTAAGCGGTTTGTTTACTGGAATACACTATACATTTACAAATCACAAATTGTGTACAGCTTATGTACTACACTGAACGTACACTGTAGTACACCGAAAAAACTTTCTATTTTCGCCCCTTACGTGATGTACTGATAGTATGTGTGCTTGTTAAAACTAAACAATTCATTCAAGTTTTTTTTCGTTAAACAAATTCGTCCGTCCGGTGCTACCCATCAAAACTTTCGATTTAGGGCATCTCGTTCAGTAGTGTACCAATGCACTTCTTGACAAACTACCCGTACCATTGACTATAGTACCGGGTAATCTCATTACCACACTTGCTAGGTACCCTGGTAATATGCCTGGGAACCTCCATGTCATGGCGTAGGTTTTAAACACTTCCAACATTCTCTACTAATATTAGTGCAGTTGTCATGTTGTCACAAGCATGTTTCCTGCACGATGCTATGACGAAGTTTTGTTGCTCGATTGATAGACTGGTTATCAGCTGTGGTCTCGCACATCTTCTTGTCTTGCTTAACATAAACCATAGCACGTCAGTGGTTACATCAACATTTTCAGTTCACACCCATTTTAAAGTTTTGCTTTCTTCTTAATGGATTCTGCATCCTTACCCCCATTGATTGACCCTGCCCTGTTTTCCTCAGCCATGACCTCAATTTCTCTCTGTCTCCGATTAGAGCTCTCTAGAAAGTTCTACAGAAGGTGCTTGCCCGGATGTACATATTAAATATTAATATAATAGACCAATCACTATGCTATTGTGCAATAGATGTGCATGTTGTCCTATCGCAGAGAGCCTGCATGCTGATGACACAGTCCCATGATGTGTATTGGCGAGTGTAATGAGGGGTCTCTAAAATGGTCGATTAACTTACCTGTTTGAGCATATTCGTGAAGCTAAACGATTAAACCCGCTCCCTGACCTCCCTCTCTCCTCCTATCATGTGTCAGCTGTTCTCAACTGGGTTGTCTGATTGGCTGCTACAAATCAGCGTCGCCTCAACTCCTGTTCTGATTGGTCGTTGTGTCTCACGCTGTTAGTTTCCCGCTTGCTGATTGGCTGACAGAGAGGTGGTGTTGTCTGTTTCTAGAGGACCACGTGAGTGCTCCTTTGTGCACTATGTTTATGGAACCCTTACTGATCATGATAGACTCAAGTGTGTACATAACATAGCATAACATTGGTTAAAACAATAGCGCCATGAGACGACCAAGGCGATCCAACTTATTGTACAGCTTTAGCTAACATTCCCCTAAAGCAAGGCAGACAATGTGGTTCCATTTCAACAAACTTTCTCTTGAAAGCAAGACAGACAAAGCCTCGCCCTTATACATCTTCCCATGTCAGATGTTAGACGCACATTGCACAATCAATGCAATGATCTACAAAATCTCAACAGACTTTCTAAATTCTAGAATTGTCTAGTTCAATCCGTGTTTATATGCTGACGTGTCTTGACGCATGTATACACAAGTTTAAATGTGGATGTATCCCAGTGGTAATCCAGTAGTAACCAACATGGTTACCCACTCGTTACCAAGTTGGTTACTAAGAACTAACCAAGGTAACCAGAAAGTAACTAAGGTAAACAACCTTGCATCTTATAAGTATTCAACAAGTAACTCAGCTTCTAACAATGCTTTCTGTTCCCTTTACACAACAACAATCCTTTTCGTCGAGCTTCACTTAGGGATGTAGCTTGGCAAGGAGTCGAGAGTGTAGAGAAAGAGCGAGAGAGAGAGAGGGATGGCGCCACATGCGACGATCCACATTACAATTAGCATTAGTCCCTTACACTGCAGAATAGAGACCTGGTCACCTAGCTTTGATACACTCAGGGCAGGGGAGAGAGACTAGAGCGGGTAAGAGGGAGGGAGAGAGCTTTACACATCTGCTTGGTAGGTAACATTTAAGGGATAATTCCACTAGAAGCAGGTTTTAAGAGAACACCTGCCCCCTTGGTTTACGTCTGATATCAGTCTCCAGATTTTGTCGACATTAATTTTACTGCCTGTACGTGCTTGTCCTGCACATAATTTCGATGTGTAATTCCTCCTAGTTTTTACAGACAAATGCTGGTGGAGACGTACCTTGTTGTTTGCAGCCTGGGAGAAGACAATATCTGGCTTCACCTTAATTTGCTAGGTCCGCCCAGGTCTGTTCCCGTACAATTATCTCATTGCTTTGATATTTATCCAGCGTATTGCCCTCCTACCGTCGCTCTACAGCGTGCGTTTATCACGTCTATCTTCTTTGTTTTGATTGGACAGCTGGAGTGTATCTTGGTTGTGATTGGTCAGCTGGTCCAGGCACCTATTTCTTGTAATGAGTAGGGGAATCAGAAGTCGCCTGACCTTGCTTAGCCTACACGTAAAGAATTAGCGCTGAGATACGTATCAAGCCTTATAAATTAGGAACCTAATCACCCTGTTCTTCAAGACCGGGAAGTTTTCCCCCATTCTTCACCCGCGAGGCTTACTGATAGAGAACAATTCTCGCTCAATTCTCACATTAACGGTTTCCATTACTCGGCCTAGACAGCCCCAACTAATCCACCCTTCATTCTTATCCCAAGTATCACCGGTTTAAATTATCCCCACCTGAATGTCTGACAAACATACTCCACCGACATGACGTAGCCTGCAAATATTTCTGCTTGTAACCAGATCCTGGATGATCATTGTGTCCCAGATAAGGGAGACACATCAGTGTCTATGAGGGGTATCTGCCACGTCGCGATATGGGCTAGGTAGTCGGACTGACGTCAGCTACATAGTTGTGTTGTGCGGTTCTGCACCTCTGCCAACATTCTGCAGACATGGGCAATAGGGAGAGCTCTGATTGGTTACTGACTTTTGTAGTGCGCTGTGATTGGTTACTGACTTGTGTAGTGCGATCTGATTGGTAACTGCCTTGTGTAGTGTGCTGTGATTGGTGGATTATGAGCCCTGCCCTATATCAGCTTATAAGCGTGCCATACAACATCAGGCAACATTGCCAAGAAGTGTTATCTCATTTGATACAATTTTTGGCGGTCAATTTGGCGATTAGAATAGTTTGGTGCTCAATATAAGCTGAGCACTTGTAAAATTTAATGTTTCAACCAATTGACCTAACTCCTATTACCCGTTCTAGAGGGTTCTCCGGTAAAAATTCCACTTGCAGCAAAGCTGCAGAACTGCAGAATGTTACACGGTTTGGCGGTGAGTAGGAGGCGTTGATACGAATCAGTTGACACATGCCATACATCGGGTGTGGGGTAGACCACTGCTTTAACGGCGCAAGAAGTAGCTCTTCCCGTCTTTTATACCAAGCAGCACGTAAAGTAGCACGTCCCGCCTTTTAGACCAAGCAGCACGTAAAGTAGCACGTCCCGCCTTTTAGACCAAGCAGCACGTAAAGTAGCACGTCCCGCCTTTTAGACCAAGCAGCATGTAAAGTAGCACGTCCCACCTTTTAGACCAAGCAGCACGTAAAGTAGCACGTCCCGCCTTTCAACAGAGAAGCACATCCATTGCTGGCACCGTTTTGTTTTGCCAGCTCCACGTAAAGTAGCATTTTTATCCTCCCTTTCATGATCGAAATATGACACCGAAATTCCGCGTTCTTTTACGTTGCTAAAATGCTATCGAGAACTATTTGTACGGATCGAAAAGATGTGCATAAGTGTACATTCCTAACTTTTAGCTCACACATTGTCTCACATGTCAAGATCTTTACCACTATTGAATTATTACAATGTACATCTGATCAGGCAATAGATATTGACTTAGGACCGGTGTAATTGAAATGACAATTCGTTAGAAAATAATTAGTTTTCCCGCGTCACTAATCATTGTATTGGTATCGGTGTTGCCGCTAAAATTAGGGCTAATTGGGGTAAAAGTTGATCAGTTACAGTTCTTGGAGTGGAATTAAAAAATCTATTATTAGCGTATCAATGATCCAAATCAAGGCATAATTTAGTCTCAGTTCATTCTAACTTCTACCCGTTTTTTTCTTTCAAAGAAGTTTCTAGACGTTCATAGATAACCATTTTTTACGTCATAATTATTGATAAGAGCATATCTTGTAAATCTGTCCCAATCTTCCATCTTCTCTTTTTATTTCACTCTACACAATCACTACACCCCACTACAAGTACACCCGAAACAACTGCAGAAACATCTATCCACCTCCTAAAGTCCTAAGCTACACCCTGTTAGCCTGTGATAATTACAATTTTCTAAAATCCAGCCGGCTACTAAGTATCCCATTATACCAGCTCTCTGGCCGCTACTTCTTAGTCAACAATGCCACTCTGAGTATGGTCCATTAGCAGGTTCAGTTAGTGGTGACAGAGTTAGATCTCGATGTACACACCTTTAGACCTCTCCATTTTACCGCTACTTTTCCTCGCGCCTACTACACGCGATTCCATTAGGAACTTATGAGTAATATGTTAGTAGCAGTAGGTATGAGTCTGTACAAATTTAGTTTTGAGTAGTGTTGTGAGTAGGTTGTTGAGAGTTTGTCCAAACAATCAGAACTTGATATTTGACTTTGAGTACCATTTCGTGTAGTCTTATTATCACGCCTTAAAATAGTTAAATACAGGGCACATTTAAACTGTATTGTTGTACTGAACATTTAAACTGTATTGTTGTACTGAACACATGTAATACTATTCATTTAATATTGAATAGAAGCTAGTAACTGTACAACAGTTAGTAGAGGTACTAGTACATGTATAGTAAACAGTATACATTACCGAGTAGGCACTAAGTAGTACTGCACGTTAAACACAGAAACCTCTAGTCTGTCTTTGTGCCACGTTCAGACTGCAGCGAGGTGCTGAATGTCGAAACACAGATTAAGGTGCTGTAGTCTTTAAACTATAGTCTACAGACTACAAACTCTTTTTTTGACAGTAAACATTGAACAAAGAGCAGATGATTAACGGCCGTGTTTTCTGCTGTTGATGAAGCTCTAATAGCTTTGTGATGTGGAGGGAATTACGGGCTGTGTTTTATAAAAAGGTGGTTGCTATTTTGGTTACATTATACTAACCTGAATTAAATCCACAGTCAAGTTTGAAGCTTTAACTCTTTTTTAGGTTTAGGAAGACTTTATTGGCTTCATTGGCACATTAATTTCAGGTACACAATTTGCTATATTTAATACTTATAACAAGACCCCTTATATAAGGCTGTCCCATACTTGGCTCCTATAATCCTACTTAGTTATGGGTACAACTACACAGCATTGAAATACTACAATAGTAAGTAATTATAGGAACACTAAGTTTGGCATCTCTACCTCTCCCTCTAACACTCCCCCTCTCAAATAACACTTGTGTTACTTCAGCACGTCACGCGGTCGCTGGTCCTGTCTCAGGAGCAAATTTCGGAACCTTAGCGAAACTTAGCGAACCTTTAGTGATCCCTATTGATTCTAGACCTCCTAGTGATTCTACTACTCTCTAGTGATTCAACTACCCCTAGTGATTCAACTACCCCTAGTTATTCACTTACCCCTAGTGATTAAACCACCCCTAGTGATTCAACTACCCCTAGTGATTAAACCACCCTTAGTGATTAAACCACCCCCTAGTGATTAAACCACCCCTAGTGATTAAACCACCCCCTTGCGAGTCTATAACCCCCAATAGACGTACTCAATGTATGTTGTCATGTTGACCGGGTGTATCTTCAACCTGCATCATTTTAACAATTAGAGCGAGCCTTTACCATAAGTCATTACACCCGTGCGGTTCTATTATCTACCACTCTATAACTAGGCTCGGTCACGTGACCTTAACTTGCGCTCTCATTGGTTAATTTGTCTGCGTTCTCGATCATGATTGGTCCGTTTTGTTATCGGACGAGGATTAGTGAGTGAGGGTAAAAGAGAGGGATTCCCGGCCTGGATGCTCGGTATTGCTTCCTTGCTTGCAGTGATCGTAGTCCAGGGATTACTATTTTGACAATCAACATATTGTTAGACTAGATTGTTTTGGACTTTCTTCAAACCAGTAAACTCACATGACATTGCTGGATTGTTTGAATTTTTTTCTTGTTTTGTTATTCGATACAGGACTTTCAGAGACAGTCTGCAACAATTTTTCTGAAGCTATTATAGCGTAATTACCTGTTAATTGGTAGATAATCAAACTAATTTTAGGCCCTGGAGCTGGCGAGGCTAAATCGTTTTCCTAAGTTGAAAACGATTTACTCCAGAAATTTGTGAAAATTGCAAATTAGCAGAAATTTTTCCGCTTTTAAAGACATGTTTATTACATTATACAACAATTCTATAACATATTAACTTGTACATAATCTTACTTCATTTTTAATCCCTTCTAACTAAATTATCTTTGTAGTAGCAAGTCAATAAAGGAGAAAGACAAGGAACAGTCGATCAGACAATACTCAACCAACCATGGTTATTGACATCCTCTCCGGTTTTAAGGGGATCACGCCCTTCAAAGGCATCACTTTAGGTGAGTTTTAGTTTGTGTAGGGTTTATTTTCACAAACTCCTTTGTTTTTCATGTTAGGTTCTTAGGAAGATTAAAATTAGGTTCTACTTCTAGGCTAATACAATAGTTTAATTGTAGGGATAATTCTCTAACGGACTGAATCCCAAACTTTATTGATCCTAAACTCCGCCAATTATAAGTTACTGTTAGTTACTGTTTCTGATAGCTATAATTACTGACATCTCTATTTGTTATACTCGAACTAACCACTGTTCAAACTGCCATGTTTTAGTTAAAACAAGAGGCATTGTTCCGAAATTAGCCTCTCTATAGCTCTAGATTTATATGCTAAATACACATCTCTATTCTCTGACCATGTCAATTGTTTGTAAAAACTCTCCAGATAATTTGTAATTATTTCATCACATAATTGTTCAATGCAGAGCTCTGAAAAGACTCGTTTTAATCTAGATAATTCAGCATGCTCGCCACTAAGAGCAATATCGCTATTATCAATAGAATGTACTACTTTAAAGTTAAAATGCTGTCTGAGCTAAATTAAGAATATTTCGACTGTACTTGTAACATTCACGCTCGATATGATGTGTAACATTCAACACTGATACTAAAGTTTGTCTGACGAACTTCTTATCATGAACAAACGAATAAAACAAGAAATTCATCTCTCAAATGAAACATAGAAATTTCTTATGGTCTATAACAAGTCAAACATCTCTCTCCAGTTTCTGACTTATAGCAATAAGTTTCTGACTTATAGCAATAAGTTTCTGACTTATAGCAATAAGTTTCTTAATTTCTCCTAGACTCTCCTCGCACCATTGCCTTACAAACTTTCCATCCACTTGGCACTTTTAACAACGGACTGTTGCATAATATGTACATCTGCCGGAAATACGTGTAGCCAGCTCCGGGAACTGTTGACTTGACGGCTCACTGGGTTGGAGAGAAAGAGGGGAGAAATCTTACAATTTCATTGTCTGACGCTTAGTAAATTCTACTATGGTATCCTGGACAAATTGAACGCTTTAAATTACCGGCAACCATCTTCGACCGTCATATTTTAGTTAATACTGAATAGGCTGGCTTCTTTTTTGAGTACCGGCCGCATTCATCGACTCATGCACCAATAATCGTTGTACAATATATGACTTGAATATAAGAAAAAAAATGTATCATGATGGTCAAAAATTAACAAAAATTAATATTTGTAACTAATTTGTATATAATTTCTAGCTGATATGTAACTAAATTGTAACTAATATCTAACTAATTTCTAACCAATTTGAGCTAGTAACTAATGTTTAACGTTTTTAATATTTCAGACGATGGATGGGATCAAATCAACAGGAGTTTTATGTTCGTTCTGTGCGTTTTAATGGGAACGGTGGTGACGGTGCGGCAGTACGCGGGAGGTAAAAAATCTGTTGCTTGTTTGTTTGTTTGTTTGTTTGTTTGTTTGTTTGTTTGTTTGTTTGTTTGTTTGTTTGTTTGTTTGTTTGTTTGTTTGTTTGTTTGTTTGTTTGTTTGTTTGTTTGTTTGTTTGTTTGTTTGT
>JH155242.1:91458-104266 GCA_000226015.1 Mnemiopsis leidyi | reverse complement strand
GTTGTTTGTTTGTTTGTTTGTTTGTTTGTTTGTTTGTTTGTTTGTTTGTTTGTTTGTTTGTTTGTTTGTTTGTTTGTTTGTTTGTTTGTTTGTTTGTTTGTTTGTTTGTTTGTTTGTTTGTTTGTTTGTTTGTTTGTTTGTTTGTTTTGTTGATTCTTTGTTTCGCTACAATTCTCATGAACTGGAAATGCCAGGTTGTTAATAACGATTTCAGGGCTGAACTAAGAATTTTCTCCGTTACTGAAAATCTACCTGGGTTATAAAAAAAACCCAATCAACCAACCCATACATAAACTATCCAGCTATAATAGCCTGTAACGGATTCGACAAATTCGGCTCGGCGTTCAGCGAAGATTACTGTTGGACGCAGGGTCTCTATACGGTAAAGGAGGCATATGACCTCCTTACGGTCAACGTTCCGTATCCAGGTTTGGAGTGCTATTTTTGTGTTTGGAGGAAGTTTCTGGAGGAAGGTTGTTATCGTGTCTCGTTCTAGAGAGACAGTGGAGGAGGGGGGTTCACCTGGGGACTTACCGCGGAGGTTTACCGCTGTTTTGCTAGAGTTGTTGTGTCTTGGGAGTGAGCTGTTGTGACGCGCGGTACTCCCCCGGTAGACCCACTCAGATCTGGAACACTGTCTCTCTTGACTAGACCACGTGACCTCGACCCTCCAGGACTTCCTCAGTTTTGCTGCTGTTCTTTGCTGACCTTGATCCCCTGCTCTCAGGAATTATATCATGTGACGGCTTCACCAAATACTCGGGCTCGTTTAGCGAGGATTACTGTTGGACACAGGGTCTTTACACCATCAAGGAAGCCTATGATCTCCTCACCATGAATGTGCCTTATCCAGGTACAGTTCCGGGGCAAGTAAATGTAAGGGTCACGTGACTTAATGGTATGTCACGTGATCTTGAATATATAGTAGTCGCGCGAAAGCTTATATAAGACTGCTATGTGATTGTGCGGTATTTTTGTTGTCCAGACACTATGGGATTATACCTAATTCTTGGCCGGAATGATTGAATATCTGTATCCTACTAGCGCCATACATTTTATTTCGAAAAAAATCGCCAACAGTGAAAGGCTAAATCGAGGTCTGTACTTCATTTTAGAATGGTAAAACGTTGGCCAATCGCTGTCAAAATTTACAAAGGTGCCCTCTATACTCTGAGAGCATTCTGATCACACGCTTTGAATTCCAATCATCACAATCATTCACGCGGCATCTTCTCACTCTCTTTGAATAGTCAGAACATAAAATCGACCTTGTTAGACTTAGAGTGGTAAAATCAGAACCCGAGACAGAAGATGTTAAAGTTTTGGTACAGTATTCCAAGCTACTTATGTTTGATCTTTTCCTCCAAAAAGTAGTGATTGTCCGACAGAAAATTTTAGTTGTGAAGAAGACTCCTAGGTGTACATTGTACAAATACTTTAAAAGGGCCCATGGAATCTTCTCAACCATTCCTCATGAAATTTTCTTGTTCCTTATGATCTCACAATTTCACCTGATTTGTTTGCCAAAAAATCATAATTTATCGCATGTTTACATAAATCCATTTATGATGAATAAAAATCCAAGTCGGACAATCACGCTTCTTCATAAAATCACTGGGTTTATCTGCTATTATTGTAAAAAACGCTGAGTTTTAAATAATGTAGATCAGCTGGAGTGCGATCAAAGCTTACATACTATCCCAGTCATTAAAACTCCCCGCCATGGCTACGTTTCGCTATTTATTTGGGTTATTAAAATTTTGGTTACCGCTGAATTTTCAGTTTAGACCCGTTGGTCATTTTCGATTACTGCTATCAGTAAATTTTTGTAGACAATTTTGGTTTTAACATCTGAAATCTTGACAGAATTACCTTTCATTAAGCAATATTTTATTATCATTTCCTGTTTACTCTCGCCTTTACCCTTTTGTTCCCATTTTCTCAACTCCCGTTTGCTCCCGCAGGTGTCATCCCTGAGGACATGCCCACCTGTATCGAGCGGGAACTTATAAATGGAGGCCGAGTGTCCTGCCCCGACCCTGAAACAGTCAAACCACCCACAAGGTCAGTCTGTTTGTTTGTTTTTTGATTGATTATTTGTTTGTTTCATCGTATTTGTGTGACATTTGAATTTTTGTCTCGCCCCCAATCGGGACACATTCCAATCTTAAGTAAGGCCCTCCTGCTTTACAAATATGTGAACTGTACACATCAAGGTGATGACTTAGGTGTTCTGATCCAATGTCGTGTTGTGTGTTCTCCTGAACTGGTAGATTGGGTTACACTCAATTTACCAGCTCAGCTCTCAATTAGTTGTCGCTC
The DNA here is from genome assembly GCA_000226015.1 of Mnemiopsis leidyi. Lineage (NCBI taxonomy): Eukaryota > Metazoa > Ctenophora > Tentaculata > Lobata > Bolinopsidae > Mnemiopsis > Mnemiopsis leidyi. The sequence goes on along the minus strand of JH155242.1, from coordinate 101,944 downwards.
TGTCAAAACGGGAAATATTTTACCGTGAGATATAGACTTGTAAATGTTTCTTATTAACCGTCATGTTCAACTTTAGGAATTATGTTTTTATTAGACACAGACTATCCGGTTTGAGATGAACCGGTTTAAAATGAACTGTGTACCGTATAACACAGCCTTCCAGCTCATAAGGCTGAATAGGGAACATATACTTTTTGTGCCCCATGTGGTGGTTGCCTGAGAAACCAGGTGGCGAACGAGAGATGTAGTAATCTCCTAAGACTTAATTACTGCGCGCCACGTGTCTTAACGTAATGACACGTGCACGTTGTCTGATTGGTCACACTGTCACGTTCGCGGCCTCCCATTGGCCGAGCAAGGGTGTGATTTCACGATCACGTGAGGGTCACAACAATGGTTATTGTAAGGACTAGAAACCGGACTCGGGTTACAAACCTCGCATAATATAATGGTTCCCTGGAATGTGTTGTCGGGACCTCGTGATGTAAGAATGTCGAGTGAGACTAAACAACTGTCGTATGTGATATTTGATGATATAGGGTGACAATATTTGTATATGTGTCCGTCCTGACTGGATGGTAGAAGATTACCAACTTCGAGACCGATTCTTTCCACATTTTTGATAAGATGTTTTCAGATGTGATCTTGACATGAAATAAGAATGATTGAATGAAAAATCGACGACTACATTTCAATTTTGGTCAACGGACGGACATATACGCTGCAACATTGTCGAAATTTTGGATTATTTGATAAAATTTAAATAAAAATCTGAAAACATTTTATCTACAGTTGTGCGGGGGTAACAGAAAGGAAATTATTGGGTTCCAGTCAAACAGACACAGAAACCAAACAGACAATTAACGCTAGCTTATCAGAGAAAATTAGCGCTAACTTATCACAGACCAAGACTGTTAAAAACTTTACATATCAGTCAGCTAACAGTTACAGTACAACTGTACCTCTCCAATCTAGTGTTCCATCCAATATCGTTCTGGGTAATATCCTGAAAACTGAGCCGTATCACGTGACCTCTGTCAATACAACTCAGCAGACACACAATTCAACCCTACAACACAGACTTACACTTCCAGCTAAGACTGACAACAATCGTACAACCCTTAGTTTAATTTCAAGTAAAAAGTCGGAAACATCAGGACAAACAACTAGTCCCTCAACCACACACTCTCTCCAAACAGCCTACCCTCACTCAGAACCCACCAACATTAGCCGATCTAATCAAAGTTCTCGGCCATATTGGGCTTGGCCCATGGGTATTTGGATGTCCTCAAGTACAGAGCAGCCCAGAAGCCAGACTAACGTAACGGCCCTGCCGGACAGACCGGCTAGACTTATGAACAGTAACCTTAAATGTAGAGCCAGACACACTGGGACTAGGTCAACACTTCATTTTGTAGTTGTATAAACTGTAGTACTGTAAACTGTAGTACTATAAACTGTAGAAGTATAAACTGTAGTAGTATAAACTGTAGTAGTATAAACTGTAGTAGTATAAACTGTAGTAGTATAAACTGTAGTGGTATAAACTTTGAAATTATAAACTTTGATAGTATAAACTGTATAAACTGTATCTGTCGCAGTGTAGAAAATGTAAATTTCCCATTTCGCCCTGGATTAAACTTCAAATTTCAGAGTCTACCACTTATGGTACCAATGGGTTCCATTCTACTTCTGGCTCGCAGCTGCCGCCTTCTTCTTCCCTTATCTCATCTACAAACATTTCGGCGTTGGCGACCTCAAACCCCTCATCCAAATGCTCCACAACCCTATTGTTGACGAAGGTAAGCCATGTGAATTGTTTATTATGCCGTCATATTATTTACCATAAGACCTTGCTTACAACACACTTCAGACATATTTTCCCAATTTTAAAGACCCAAACCTGAAAAACTATGTATAGACATAACGTCAGGTCTCGCCCTGTAATTTTCTCCATCCTTACTAAATAGAAATTATGTAATAACCTAAATTATTTCAACCATTATGCAACGATTTGTCTCTGGTGTAATGAAATATAATTTCAAGGTCTGTTTGATCATGCATAAAAGCAGAAAATTTATTTTCAAGCCAATAAACCCCATCGTACCAATTTGCTTACCTATCGATAAAGTGGTCCCGACAAATTATTTTTAATTATCATCTTCAAGAAGAGTAATATAAAAATAATTATAAAACGTGCGGCTCCTAGAATGATCGCGTATTAAGTTTCTAGACATCAAAGGAGGTTGTCGAATGGCGGATGGGGGTCAGCGAACCATTTTAATAACGGACATAAAATATAACTGGAGGTTCAACTGTCCTCTCGTTTGCGGTGAGATTTATTCAAGACGTTTGGTTGGTTGAAATGATAAATTTTAAGGGTGACCAGAATGTTGTTATGTTAAATCTGCGGGGCCAATGGAGAACATTAGAACTTCAGGTCGGGTGTGAGTGAATGACCTTATGCTATATTATTAAAGGTCGCTTACAGAACGCTAAAATATGAATGACGTTATTCAAGAACTAGCCAGCAGTTTCCTGTCTAAAAGTTAAAGTCTTCACAATTGTTTCTAGGTGAAATTCCTGAGAATTAACATAAAAAAGCTTACGTTAATATTTTGAGATTTTCAACTAAAACAAATTTAAATTTCATCACGGACTGTTGGAGTGATACCTGTCCGCGGTACATTCAAACGATTTGGCTTTAAAAAAACTTAAAACAACCTGACATATTGAAATGTGTTGTCCGAGCCTTCACAATTTGTTTCAGAATTTTTCCCTTTCGTTAAATTGTACGTCAATTTGACTCCACCATTACACGACGGATTAATGCCGCAAAATGACGAAGATCCATTGTCCGCTGAGGACGTGTTCTCGTAACATTGGGGCACATTAGGTCATGTTCCAAAAATAAAGGGCAGCACGGTGCGGCCCTGTAGGTTATGTTTCTGACATAAGTATTAAAGTTTACTTTCAGGAGACTGCTATTGAGGGGCAAGTGTAGTTGAACTTTAAACCAATGTGCTATTTCTTGAATCTGTAATACTCAGCACATTTTAATGATTTCTGTTGCGTTAAAGTCCGCGGAAAATTTACCAAGTCGACTAAGTTCTGAATCTCGGACATTCGATTATAAAGTGCCACAGTTTGGGGAGACTAACGAGTAGAAATGGATAGACTAACGATTAGAAATCTTGTCTATTTCCCAGCACCAAGTTCTTTTTAGCATACGTAACTCAGAATTTTCACCTTCGGAAAGTATCAAATAGTCGTAACTTGGAGCTAACCTCAAGAAACACCAATATCTACTCCAAGAAACACAGCTATATACTTCAAGTAAAATTTGATAAATTGCGTGAAAACCTTAAGTACTCCATAGTCCGAACTAATGATGATAATATTTACAGGTGACCAGAACTGCATGGCCGAAAAAGCTAGCATGTGGCTCTTCTACAAACTGAACGTTTTCATGAACGAGAACACAATCTTCGCTATCCTGACTGAAAAACACCGACTTTTCTTCATTGTTATGCTCGTCAAGGTGCTCTATCTGATCATCAGGTAACAAGCTATAAATATAGTTTCTTCTTTTTAGAGTTTGTGCTACAAAGTTAGTTTAACTTATTAGTTCGTATCTGCTAAATCCAGATTTAAATTTCCTTTTTAAGGGACTGAGAGATTTTATATTAACCGGCCCGGAGTTGAAAATCTCTGTTTGGTGTAGGCAAATAGGAGATATAATCTGCAAATTAGTGACGTGTTAGATTAGCCCGAAAACTTCGAACTAAGAGCAGTGCTCCTCATCCCGATCTCGAGTGCTAAACTTTCTACTGGCAATTTAGTAAACGTGTAGTCAGCAGTTTTAGTTTACCCAATTAGTCAGTATTTAACGCTAAATCCCATCTGGTTATACCTTTTTTTCTGTAAATTACTAAATTAGTTTAAACCATTTTTAATGACACTGCTGGTATGATCACGTACAAGCCTTATTTTTTATCTTGTATTGATCAGATCACGTGTAACTTTACTGATTGCTAGCTTGATTAAGACGTGCAATCTTTGGATAAGTCATAATAAATTGTAAGGCCAAGACCTAGAAACCAGTATAACTGTGCAGTGGAATACCATAAATTGCGGCTTAAGTTCGTAAATTTGTAATGATAATAAAATGCATTTTTCTATATAAATTACATTTTCTATATAAAAGACAATATAAAAGACGTTTTCTCTATAGTATAAGAAATCACTCGGAGCTTTAGGAAATATCCAATTAGTATCAATTGATGAATGAGAAGTCAATGACCAAATTAACTAATCAATATAAAATGGCATTTATATTACACATTATCGTATCACGCACACGTGACAACCGTTGACCAATGAGCAGTTAGATACGGCCAATCAGTATCGAGTAGCACCATCACGTGACCTAAACAATCACACTATTTCAGTATTCTGGCCCTCTACCTTACGGACGAGATGTTCCACATCGGCTCCTTTGTCTCGTACGGGAGCGAGTGGGCGACCTCCCTGCCCGAGGGAGACAACGAGACGACTCTCGTTAAAGACAAACTCTTCCCCAAGATGGTCGCTTGTGAGATCAAACGATGGGGACCTACCGGTAAGTTGCTCCTTTTTTTGGACATCTAATCGGCTTTTTAAAGTTTAAGGGTGTCCTGATCTTCAGATTTGCCTAACTTTGTCGAGATCAAGTTCATTAGCTGTTCTGTAAACGGTCCTATCTGTAAAACTATAAAACTTTATACACATTTTACAAAGAAAAAAGCAATTAGCATAAACCTGGTACCTCCCTCCCGACATTGGTCTTCTCATTAAGTCCAACAGCCTAGTGTTTTCATAAGATTGCTCATGAGCAGTGGCTTGAAGAGCTATGGGATAATTGGCTTTATTAACAAATCATCAGCAATCATCTTTTGAAGATAATGTGCCATAACAATTTTTTATAAATATAAGAAATTTACTTTCTGAAGTATATAGATATAAGAAATTAACTTTCTGGAGTAGTATAAACACATTAATTTAGTCCAGGTTAACTTAACCGTGTATTCCAGGTCTCGAGGAGGAACAGGGCATGTGTGTGTTGGCTCCCAACGTTATCAACCAATATCTCTTCCTCATCCTCTGGTTGGTCCTTGTCACATTTTGTTTTTTATTGTTTTACACTTTTGTTACAAGATACTCTGGGCAGGTTTCACAAAACCAACTCCAGCAAATGTGGAACTGTTCCACATTTTGTCGGCTTTTTGGATACTACCTAGGTTCAAACTGACTTACTTAAACACACTTACTTAAATACACTTACTTACTTACTTACTTACTTACTTACTTACTTACTTACTTACTTACTTATTTACAGGTTCGCCATTATTTTCTGCATTGCTTGCAACTGTTTGTCCGTCCTCTTCGCCCTTACAAAGCTGGTCTTCGTCTTGGGCTCCTACAAGAGGCTCCTAGCCAGTGCTTTCCTCAAGGATGAACTCCGTAAGTTTTTAGATAAGATTGATAATTTGTCGTCTCTTTGAGTTTGATAACTTTTTTGTTACACATTTACATGTTTTAGTTGTAAATCTTGATAGGATGGTATGAAATTCAATTAAATACCAATTTGAATAAGGAAAATCGGACTTAATTAAATTTTGGTCGACAGACAATAAGAAAGTATGACAACGACTGACCTAAGTCTCTATTTCCAATGTTTCAGACGCGTTTCGCGAGCTTCATAAACAGATAGGAACCACCGGCCGAATTTACTTAGAGATCATTCTAGACAATGTCAGTATCGGCTTTTTTGAGGTTTTGGTCGCTTATATTCTGGAGCAGTTCAAACTGAGGGGCAAAGGAAAAATAGCCCGACTTTTGAGAGATTACGAGAACGAATTCAGACCACGACCACCAATACAAAACACAGAAATTCAAACATGATAACCCTTCAGTTACACAGACAGAGCTATTACATAGTGAGTATAATATTATCTTGACAACTACTCCAACTATAGACCGACTATACACCAACTATATATCAACTCCGACTAACTATAGACCAACTATAGAAAAACTATAGACCAACTATAGACCATCTATAGACCGAATATAGACCAACTACAGACCAACTATAGATCAACAATAGATCAACTAAAGACCAACTGTAGATCAACTATAAATTGACTTTTGACCAACTATAGACCAACTATTGACCAACGAAATTCCGACTTTAGAGTATAGACCAACTATAGATCAACTATAGACCAACTATTGACCAACTATTGACCAACTAATGACCAACGAAATGCCGACTACAGAGTATAGACCAACTATAGATCAACTATAGACCAACTACAGACTAACTATAGATCAACTATAGACCAAATGTAGACCAACTTAAGATCAACTATAGACCAACTACAGACCAACTATCGACCAACTGTAGATCAACTATAGATCGACTTTTGACCAACTACAGACCGACTTTAGACCAACTATAGACCAACTATAGATCAACTATAGACCAACTACAGATCAACTACAGACCAACTATATATCAACTATCGACCAACTACAGACCGACTTTAGACTAACTATAGACCAACTATAGTTCAACTATAGACCAACTACAGATCAACTACAGACCAACTATAGACCATCTATAGACCGACTATAGACCAACTATAGACCAACTGTAGATCGACGTGACTATTGACCAAGTATTGACCAGCGAAATACCGACTATTGACCAACTAGAGACCAACTATAAATCAACTATAGACCAACTGTAGACCAACTATAGACCAGCTATAGACTAACTATTATAGACCAACTATAGACTAACTATAGACCGACTATAGACCGACTATTCTCTCCTAGAGCTAAGAGAGATTTACATGAAGACCGGGACGTCAGGCCGGTTTCTCCTGCAGTTCTTATTGGACCGTATTGGTCCTGCCCGGTTTCACTTGTTGGTGGTGTACTTGGTGCACCGGTTTCAGCAGCAAGTCCGGGAAGAGCTGAGGGAGAGGGGAGACCGGGCCGGCAACAGTCGCAGAGGCTTGGTTGAGTAGGGCTGGTGGTAGGTTAACACGTGACCTGCAGATAGTGACACGTGACAAGCACATAGTGACACGTGACAAGCACATAGTGACACGTGACAAGCACATAGTGACACGTGACAAGCATTTTATTTGTAGTTTGACTTGCACAATATTACTTTACAATATGTGACGAATGTTCTTGTGACAAAACGAAAAGGATAGATTTCCAAAAAAGTCATGTGGTTTTTCCGTCAACGATGCTGGACATCATAAACGACCTGTAAAGTGTGAAATGTAGTTCGCTTTAGCCTTTCGATTTTCAGCTGAAATTCATTTTTTTTAAACCCCTCGACATCAGATGATTTGCATAAATCTCCGTGAAGCCTGCATTCCTGATCTTTTTTAATTAATTTTGAGAGCCTTCTCAGTTACAGTTAATTATAAAACCAGAATACATTTAATGGCATCTAGAAAACAACAATCTTATTCCTTTTTCAGACTACAAACACATGTTCTTCAACATTGGTACAAGTGGACGAGTTCTCCTACAAATCGTTGCGACGAATGTGTCACCGCGGGTCTTCGAGTCCATCATGGCTAACCTTGCGACCAAGTTGATAGCTGAACGTTTGAAGGGAAACGGCAAAGGTAGCGTCTAGTGCGTCAATTGCCACGTGACGAGCTGCACGTGCACACGATCGTGACGTCACGTACCTTGGGGCACGTGCTGTGCCGCGCGTGCACGCTCGCACCCACGCGTCAGTCAAAAGTATACTCCGCTGCATTCCCCCGGCTACTTCTATATATATCAGTCAGATGACACAGGGCGAGAGAGGTGAAGGGGACTGCTTTCTAACGATTATAAGATATAGCGATAATCGCTATGTTTCTAAGTACCAGGGAGGTTCGAGGGACGGTGTGTGCTGGATCATGGTACCTGCCGTTCCTTGCTCCTTTCTGGTAGTGTAGACATTTTCAAAAACATTGGGTCGGTACACGGGGATGTTTTAATGGTGGGGGCGCGTTCAGCGGTTGAAGCCAAATTCATTTCCCCTAACAAGGAAGCCTCAATGTGATTTGTATGCTGAGTGAGTGATGGTTCATGTTTAACTTACGCTCTCACATGTTCATGTTTGACTGGCAAAGTAGGTTCAGACATTTTCTTAACGAAAACTGCATGGACAACTACGTAGATTCAGATAGATCGATTTCCCAAAAAAAAGATTTGACTAATTGTGAAGTAAATGCACCGCCAACCAGGCTGGTGTTTGTATCTTTTGGGACTACAAAACATTCCGTCTCGTCAAAAAGTTTTCTCCTAAAAATCAGGAAAAAAATTTCTGTGTCACCGTCCGACGTTGTGCTGTTTTTATTGAGACTCAATCTCCATCGAATTTTGACATTTTAATTGTAATCGTGACGAAGATGATTAAATTTTTACCCCTCTAGATCTAGTCTCATGATAAGATGTTCCTGTAACTTTTTTCTGAACATGATATTGATTTTGGGGAGAAAGTTCATACTTTTATCGGCTTTTTTCAGACAATGGCAGTGATTTTTAAACATTATTTTTTGTAGTTATTTTCGACGGTCAAGGTTTGGATTAGTGATCAGTCGTCACTATTCAGATCTACCCAAATGAGTGTCTTTTATCCTCGTAAGCTAATATAACGTAATTATTTCGGTTTATCATCTTTCAATATATGCGGTGGTGGTGGTTTCTTCCAGTGTTTTGTAATTTTACCAAAATTTCGGGCCATCTTCAGTTGATGTGTTATAAGAGGATTTTGATGAATTTTGTAGTAAATTATCGTGATTTTGCCCATAATTTAGATTAAGATACTAAAAAGGAAGGATTATCCTATGTCCTTTGGAGCTGTTTCGTCATCAGATCTTATATTTTCAATTATTTGGGTCGTAAACTGACTTTTTATAAATATATGTGTTTGTCCGCTACTGGCTTAGCAGAGACCGAGTATTCTTAATATTTTCATAAACCGTCTCCATAATTTCCAAATATATTTCCTGACAGCACGTTGGTTACATGCACCAGCAAGTTGCCATGGTAATGGTCACCTTAGCTACCTTGGTTATGGTTACCCTAGTTACCTTGGAAATGAAACCTGAAACGGTGCACGACTGCACGAACCATCGCTTTTGTGTTTTAACTGATGATTTTTCCATCCATTCTCTCGGTTAATTCAAGAACCAACTGGTTGATCGGGCAATTTCGTAACCTGCACGACTGCGTATCTCTAGAATGGCATACAAAGTATATGTCATGTATTTTTAAACTTTAGGAATTTTGATCATGTACTCTTTTGGCATAAATAAGCTGGTAAGTACCGGGTTATTTAACAATCAGATTTAATCAATTGTTTATTACGAAACGAAAATGTTTTCTTTTGTTGTTCGAAGTACGCTCATCAAGTATGTGTATAATCCGCTTCAGTATAATCTGTTGAATAGAAACAGTAACCTCACAATAAACGAAGGGCGGCACTAAATTTGAATTCAAAAATGGTCCGCAACGACTAGTAGACTAAAATTATCAAATATCTGTATCTCTGGTCGCGATGATGCTCATACAGCTCGCTGCTATTACGTTTCTCTCTAACTCTAAGTGAAGGTCGAATGTTTATTGCTTTTCACACACACACACCCAAACACACACACACCGCGACAGTAGGTTATCAACCTACAACATACCAATCGGAAGCGTTGTACGGCGCGGCAGCGCGCACTCTTCTGTCATTTTATTCGCTTCGAATGAGGGTCGGACAGAGTCAGACAACTAAACCAGTTGACGAGATTGCATTTATATCCGTCTACCGTTTTAACGAAAATACGTTCAGCTTTGAGCTGCGAGAGTCGGGTATGATCACCTTGACAGTGACACTTGACGAGATGATATCCGTTTAACGTTCTTATGAAACTTTTCGCCAGGATCCAGGATCGCGAGAGCAGCAAGCTGTGAGCCGCGCGCGAGTCGAATAACACCTCGACAAGGTATAACCGCGACAACTGAACCAACATTTGGACAGGCCTTGTCTTGTCGTGGTGATACCCGACTCACGCGCGCAGCTAAAGCTGAACGAGATCGTTTCGTTAGAACGTTAGACGGATATCATCTCGTCAAGCCTTGTCTCACGTTGTGACCCTTCGCGGCAGCAGAGCTACATGAGTACATGCATTATGTAGCAAGTCAAGCCTTGTCTGACTTTGTCCGACCCTCATTCGGAAAATAAAATGACGGGAGGATGCGCGCTGTACAAGACGTCAAGACAGGCCACCTAAGCGAGTTGGCGCGAACTGTCCAAATAAAATTTGGAAACGCACGCGCACGTACGGGCTATACTGTAATGTATACTGATTTAGTATACAGCTACAGTATAGTATTAGTATACTGATTTAGGGACTAAATTGTTGACGAGATTATA
>JH155242.1:57636-69208 GCA_000226015.1 Mnemiopsis leidyi | reverse complement strand
ACTAACGGTACCATACAACGGTACCATACAACGGTACCATACAACGGTACCATACAACGGTACCATACAACGGTACCATACAACGGTACCATACAACGGTACCATACAACGGTACCATACAGCGGCACCCTGAAATTAAAATTATTTGGTGCACCAATGGTGGGCCAGCTCAACTCTCAGTGTGTTCAGAGGTGTTGCACCTCATAAACTTCTCCTTCAGTTCTAGTCTTACTCCTAGTGTAACTCAATATTTCTGATGGACCATATTCGCATTCCACCTAATGACCAATGTACTTAATTGTTCCAGTAAATTTTTCAATGATATTTTGGCTCATGCAGTGCCAGTTTCAAATAATTTCTGCCCGGAATTCATCTCAAATTCCTGAGTTTAGTGCGTTGCGAGAAGTAAGTTCAGAACCGAATGGCCCTTTAGTTAAGCCGTTTTTTAGCGAAACATGTTAATATTGCTAAGACGAATAATATTTTGAAAATGGATTTTCCTATCATTCATTATGATTAAGACCACTCGACCTTTTTTTCTGAAAATCACTTTCCTTGCCAGTCTCAAGGCCTCAACCGGCCTCAACTTAATGATAGTCAATTTCTAACGTCATATGATCTAGTTCAAACTTTTAAAGCTCCAAATCGCCATCAGTCAACAGTGATATCTTCTACTTTCAAGGGCTGGGTTAGGGTGACGGTCTTGGGTAAGGCTCAGTAGCACAGCCTTGTGAATGTGACTCGTTAAAAGTAGCGGGCTCTATGGCGGAAGGTTTCGGTAGCGGGGCTAGGCTATAAACGTTTAGCAAATAACATCGTAAAAAGCGTTTTTCTGTCGATGTCATTTTGCTATACGTCGGTACACCTCATATCTTTATTTCATTTAAAATTCTCAATTACTCAATTACAAGGATTCTCACATCTAGTGTAGTTGCGGTTTCTCGAACTGTGACCTCGACAGTGATGGGGTTGTTAGGTAATAACCGTAACTTTTGTATGGTTTCCACCATACTACCCACAATTTTGAAGATAGGTAAAGTTACCGTGGGCTGTGTGGTTCTCTCTATCACACAGACTGAGGTACCCAGGTAAACTAAAGTTCCACCATGCGGTTTTTGATTAATCTCACTGTCAGTGTCTGTTATGAAATAGACGAGTTTGTAATTGTTGTAATTAATTACGAACCGAGAAATAATACTAAACAAATATGTGATGGATGTTGGCAATTCTCTCTGTTTATCGAAAACAACTTGATAAATGATAATTTGTCGATGCATTCTTCTTTAAGTCACCGTTAGTGCCACGACGGGTTGACAGTGAAATTGTATTTGTTCACATAAAATCAAGTCAAGGATTCCCACGCAAACGGGTCTTGGCGCCTCACTGCGTCATTTTGTTTTTCGTCTAAAATTTGTAACCGTTATAACTGAAAGTCTGGCGTTTTATCAAGCTTTCGGTTTGATTCCTTAATCTTATCATATTCATAACGCATGAAATTTGAGAAACAGCTTACCAAATTCGTGAGAGCTCCCCGAAATTCCTGCATAGTTATCCCATCAGATTTTACTTAGGTTACAGCGTTTCGGTTAAACTTGTAAAACAAGTCATATCATATATTCACTATCAATCGTCGCAAATGGGAATAACGCTGGTCCGGGTAATAAAGACCCAACTTTTGAATGGGTCCTATAATATTTAAAATAAAGCTTTTGGGCTCGTGCGCCATGACCGTAGAATCTACTGTGGACGTTTATTCTGGCTTAAAGTTAAGCTTAAAGTTAAGTAAGTTTCATGAAGTCATTGGGTTAAGTTGAAGACATTTATTTTAGGGATAACGATCAGAGATGTGGAGTTACTAAGTAAAATTAGCTATAATTTTTTCCCGTATCTTGCCATGATACGGGAAATTCAGCGGTCGTCTGACACAATGAAAGCGGCCGCAATTCTTGTTTTCTTAGTTTCTCTCATTTTTACATTTTTTTTCAAGTTCTTTTCCTTACAGTTACCCGGCCCCACCAAAAATTAGAAAAAAGTTGTTTCTTGGGCGAACCTGAAGTTTTTGAAAGGGAAAACGATAGTTCTCTTTGGGCTTAGTTTCATAAAGAGATAAACAAATCGTCCAGCGGTTTTAGTGATTTAATCACTATAACTTGGCTGATCGAATTAATTATCAAATTCAAACAAGCTGAGCTACTGCAGCTTCTAAAAACAGTTTTGTAGTCCTATTAGATGAGCAGTAGATAAACAGTAGATTAACAGTAGACAAAAAGTAGATAAACAGTAGATAAACAGTAAGTAAAGAGGCGAGGTTTTGGTGGAAATTGTTGTTGTTGTTTAGGAAATTGTTGATTAACTAAGTTGTACGTTCTTAATTAATTTGCAAATATTATCTTGCTTATAATCATCTTTAAAGCTTTATCTGTCCGCACTCTGCAATGGACGTCAAAATTTTTGGGTGGAGTCGGAATATATTTTCCATCATGTGACAGCGAGCAATAAATCGGTGGTTACAATGTATTGTAACAATGTAGCTTCGCACTACTCATTTAACCCTCAATCACGGTTTCCCGTTTTTTTGCTGAGTCGATCGGGGAGGGGGGGGCTGTGTAGACTCAACGGAGTCCTTAGCATAGCGCCGAAGACGCACACCCCGTGGCAGGGCAGCAGAGAGATTCGAACCCGGGAATTCCTGAAGGGAAGTCCACTGCTCTAAGCTTTACGCCACTAAAGAAAACAATTTCAGACTCTTCCACAGAATTCTGACTTCTTTATCGGAACTAAACTTTAGTCCAACTTCAGAAAGGATATGTCTAGAACCGGAAGCTGATATCAACCTATATTCACCACCAATGGAATCGAATTCCGACAACACGATTGAGCTGCGAATAAGTCTCTCTAGTAACTTGGAGCAAAGTGTAAAAGTCACAATCTCCATTACTGAAAATGACTACGTGCAAGCATTCGAAAATCTGAAAAAGATAAGCACTATTCTATTGCACCAACATGTAAAACCGGATGGCGAGGAACCTGTACTAGAGCTGGTTTACATGCCAGAAAAGGGCTATGCAAAGGAGGGAACGTTTAGCTGTTTGGATGACGCAGACGATTTCGGGGGAATGATGGAGGACCATCCATCGGGAGAGGGAGTAAGGATTATCATCATCAACCCAGAAGGTAAGGGATGTCAGGATTCTTGGGGAAGAGTCGGAAATAGTTTCAATCATGTGACCGTGTTTATCCAATTAGATTCCTATCACATGTTGAGAAAATTCCTGAACCCTCCCTTAGAATTCTGACATCCAGTTTATTATGACTGTAAAGGCGAGATCAAAGCTTCACTGTTATACAGATCAAGTAGTCACCTTTGAGCGTTCTCCTGTAAACTTTTCGGGATGATTTCTAAAAACGCTACGAATTTCTGATTTCTGTTGATCCCCAGACCCCACCGAAACTGAGGTTGATCTATCAAGAGACACTAGTAGTGTCCTAGAAAACATGTAAGTTAAACTGTCTTTACCTGACACCTGTTACATACTCTTCTTCACACTTCCGCGGCTTTATCCAGGTGCCATGAAATACCAAAAATTTTCCGCCGTGCATTTTAAAATTTTAAACGCTGTTCATAATGATCAATTTCCAGTTTGGGAACAGAGGACTTTATTGAAAACTCGAATTCCGCTACGCCTACAGAGCTAATTAGCACGGATCAGGCAAACCTCGCCTTCAAACCAGGTATAAAGGATGTGTAATTGCCAGTACAAATTAAATCAAGGATTTCAAATAAGCTAATATTATCATTTTGACAGAATATCGAATTTCAGTTGAAATCTTAATCAGGTAAGCGGAAGCCTTGTAACGACGTAACGTCCACATTTTCTTAAATTTACAAATGCCCCCCATTTTCAGTTTCAGAAAGTACACCTGCCGATGAAGGTGATCAAGAAGCCAGCAAATACCAAAAGAAGGTGTCAAAGATGTTAGAGAAGCTACGAAATGGATCTGTAAGTGTAAGGGACAGATTTGAGGTGTCTATCGAATAATCAGTTACTTTGTATTCGATCGGTCAGCTAGTTTTATCATAGAAAACTCTTTAGGATTTTAAATTACTTTTAACATAGTTAAGATAAAATATGAAATAATGGAGATGAAGCACGGAATGAACGATTTTTGAACTTCTTCAGGGCAAAAGAGAAAAAAAGGCTGTTCGGCAGCGTGTGCAACTTCTTGAAGCTGAAGTAACACGTAAGCTCTGCGTAATATATATAAGCATGATGCTTTGGCATAAAGTTCATTTTGTCAGTCAATTCTTGATAATCATTAATTGCAATTGATAATTTATAATGTGGGATTTAAAAAAGGAATTCAAGCCTCACGAAATCATGAGAAACGGATAGATTGAAATATTGATCTTTCAGTTTCCACTGTAGCACTAGCTATATGCAATGTAAACATGCTTAGATGCATATTGCAGGACTACAAGACAAATTGAAAAGAGAAAAAACTAACTCAGAGACTTTGATGACGGAAAATCAGGTCCTGAATTTAAGGGAGAAGAAAACCACTGCCAAACTCGTTAAGATTTTCAAGTAATTCAAATTAACGAGAATTTAACAAGCTATTTAGCCTTTATTAGATTTACATTAGATTTACATCATATATCTTGATATATGATCAAATATCTTGATAAATCAAATATACTATTTCTTTAAAAATACTTAATATTTTAAAAATAACCTAAGTCTGAATTTTTTTTCAGAGACAAGGCAGTCACTAATACAGCATTAAAAATGCAGAAAAAACAGGTTCAATAATTGACATTCAGAACTTGTTAGTGTTAGACACACTTGGTACTTTTATTAACTTCACCCGAATTTTAAAGTCGCATCACGGATGACCACTTAAACTTGTTTACCAAATAACCAAGAACTATTAAAACTGGGAGCTGGAGTTAACAGTAAACTTTCAGGAGCAAGCAAGAAGCAAAAAGCGAGAAAAAGCTAAGTTAGAGCGCCAAAAACGAGACAAAGAGTTGGCTGATCAAAGAGAGCTGGACAGAATAAGAATGAAAAACCTGCAAGATCAAGTTCGAGATTTGCAGCAGAAGGAGAAAGATTTTGAGAAAGAAGCAAATGCGTTACAGCAAAAAATCAGCAAGGGATTAAAAGACCGGGAAAGTTTGGTCCGTGATCTGCTGAAAGTGAAAGAGAAAATTGTTTTTTATGAAGCAGAGCAAAAAGATATTGAGAAGCTAGAAAAAAGGAAAGATGAGCTTGAGGCTCAGTTGGTTGACCTTACTCAGAAACAAGAGTATCTATTGCAAAAACAAGATACTTTACTTGATGAGGGTAAGAAAGAAAGAGAGTTAAGAGAAAAGCTTGAGGTGGAGTTGAAGAATCTTGAAAGGGAGAAAATCAAAAAAGAGCAATTGGCAAAACAGGTACTCGTGGAATTAACATATTGGATCAAAATCGCAAGAACCTTGATACTAATTAGCTATTTTAAAGTGTTATATTTATGACAGTTGAGGGCCGAAAGGGTTGAAATAAGTTTCCCGAACACCATTTCTCTTTCCTGTTTCTAGAAGTATTCGTGACAACAGGAATCTTTAATTGCCATTCAATACGTGCGCTTTTCAGATATTGTCACGACTATTGATGAAGATTATTGTCGATCAAATTCAGTTAATCCATCATTAACACTGTAACTTTTATCAGATCAAGAAGACTCTTATAGCAGTCCAAACGAACAATCTGGCCGAAGTGAAGAGACTTTGTCGCGAAATCGAAGCAGAATCTCTGAGAACGGCTCTATTTGAAAAGACATGTGACTATGGTAAAACTATTTTACACGAAGCTGCAATTCTACAAGAGTCTGATGTTCTACGGGAACTTGTGAACTGGATCCAAGTACAGAAGATATTCGAGAGCGAAGCATTGATGTCAGAAGAAGAAAAGATGGTAACAGACGATGATGGATTAACCCTCCTACATCATGCAGCTCTCTCCGGAAGTAAGCCGTGTATTGAGTTTCTACTAACCAAACTTGCCATTCCAGTAAACTCCAGGACCAATGACGGATCTACTGCTCTACACTGCGCAGTGTTAGGAGATCACTTTAGCTGTATACAGTATCTCTGTGAGCAGGCTAGCGCTGACGTGAACTCAGTAAACAAGGAACATGACACGTGTCTACAAGTAGCAGCGATGGAGGGACTCCGGCTAGTGGCTGAGTATCTCTGTGAAAGATGCGATGTTGGCTTAGCCATGAGATGTGCGGTCGAGAAGGAAGACTTTGATGTTGTTTGGTCGATAACGGAAATCGTAGAAAGCAGCCGGTTTGATGTCAATCAGTGGTTGAAGAGGGGCAACACTCTTCTCCATTTTGCAGTAAGCAATGTGAACCACGATGAAATCGTAGAGAGAGTGGAGTATCTCATTCGTAAATTTCCGAACATCCAGAACGTTAGGAATGATGACGGTTTTACCCCATTTGACATTGCCTCTAAATCGAAAAAAGTTCCACAAGCGAGCTTGCTTTGCCTCTATAAGTTGCCTGGAGCAAGTTTTGTTGACTTCAATACTAGATTTAGGGACGGAAAAACGTTGCTGATTATTGCCGTGAATGCTATGAAGGATGCAGACGTGTACGAACTACTTCAAAATCAAGACATTGATGTGAACATTGCCGATGACATGGGGTACACAGCCGCTCATTATGCAGTTCAAAATGAGCAGATTGAGCTAATCAAGTTGTTGTGCCAACGTGGCTCTATCCCTTCTGGGTCTGAGAAGGATGGTACCTTTGAAGAAACCCCGTTGTCAATTGCCTTAGACAAAGGCTTCAAGGATATAGCGATTCTTCTGCTTTCCCAATCTAATATAAACGTAGATTTCAGAGATAGAAGTGGTAAAGGAGTCTTTGACATCATAAGGCGGCTCATCATCGATATACATACTAACAACAAGGCATCACCTCTCACAGCAAAAGATGAAGAAGTTTACAAAAAGATGCTGATGAATCTTACTGAAAGTACCACGTCTCAAAGTGGTGTGCCGGAGACATTGAGAATGCTTCTCGAGCGCCAGGAATCCTTCCTTGATTTCCTCGAACTAACAGTCAACAAAACTTCAATAAGCAAGGAACTAAGGAACGCAGTTTCGGCAACCCTTAACGTAGTCCTGATAGGAGTACAAAGATATGCAGCTCATGATGAACTGAGGTATGTTTTCTTCAAGTCTGATGTGTATAAGTCTCTTGTCCGAGTATTCCTTGAGGAAAAGGAAACTGGTGACATGGCAGCCATATTGGAGCTGATTTACATAGGTTTCCAGGCCAACAATAGTTGTGGACAGACGGAACAAGAATTTGTTAAAGAGGCTCTTTATCACATCGATCAGGCGAAAAAGATGACCTTTGTCAGAAACATGCTCGAAAATTTGAATGACCTGGATGATGCTGACGTGCAAAAATTCGTTCAAGTTAAGTTTGAAGAGCTGGGTAACCTTGA
The DNA here is from genome assembly GCA_000226015.1 of Mnemiopsis leidyi. NCBI lineage: Eukaryota > Metazoa > Ctenophora > Tentaculata > Lobata > Bolinopsidae > Mnemiopsis > Mnemiopsis leidyi. Next base: position 61,701 of record JH155242.1, on the reverse strand, counting down.
AGATAAAGAAGCAATGATTCAGATTGACCAGGATTTGAATTGCTTGGAGAAGACTAATGCACTGGAAAGGATTAATGAGGCCACTCAAAGGCAGATAAAGCACATTTTTACGATAAAAGATACGGCCGAAGAGCCTCATTATGGAAATATAAAAGAAATTGAACGTTTGATGAATTCGCTGCATGAAATGAATGATTTGGACAAAAATAGCACATACCTACTGTTGAAAGGCAAGGTCAAAGAGCTAGCATTGATGAATGAAAACAGTGAATTGGATGAATCCACTCTGATAGCAGCAAACATTTGGCAAATTTACTTTGATGAAAGAAGTCATTGTTGCTCAGCGCTCCGAAGTTGCTTTAAATGTTTCGGATATCATTCAGCAAACTGCATGGGAATGACCAAAATGTACCATAAATGCATCGTTCGAGGCTATTTTTCCTTGTTCCCATGTTTGGTTAAAATAGCAGTGCACATCTCAGACATGCTATCCGACATGACTGTTGGAGTTGAAATCATTTATAAGTTCTCGAAAAGACTCGGTTACTTTATTTTAGGCCTGGCTCTCTTTACCCTTCTTCATGAAAACGTGAGGTCAATTCACCGGCAATATGAAACTGAGCAAGAGCTTCTTCGTGTTAAGCTGGGCAAGTCTCAAATCGAGGAAGAGGATTGGGATAAGGGTTCCGATTTGTATCACCATAAAGGAAATTGGCTATTGAGATGGATATGGCCATACCGTGTTGGCTCACCCAAGGGAATTTTTAAACCTTTGCTGTTCAACCTGCTTTCGATGTTTTTGATGAGACCAGCAGTTGATAGGTTGGTCGTGTTAACCCATCCCCCTTCTAGCTTGAGATCAATTTATCATCAGGTTGCTAAAGAGAGATCCTTAAATCAACATTACATGATATTGGAGCAAATACCAGAGCTGCTCATTCAATTTTATGTGTTTCAGATCTTCTTTAACAACATATTTACTCAACCTTGTCTCAATTTAGATTGCACTGAAGGTACTACGTTCAATTACAGCTCCAATTATTTTGAGTGTTCAAATGACTTCATCGGGCGTCTCCTAAAGTTTGACATGTGTGAATCACTGTCTTATTGGCTGCTCATATTCTCCATGACAGTTCCCTTTTTCCGCATCCCTCGAGGACTGGTTAGTCTGGAGGACATGTTTCGGAAACTCGATCCATTTACCCCAAAGATGTCCTCGGTGTCTTCCACGTTACTTTACACAGCTTATATTATGATGGTGCCGTCCAGGCTGTTTCTCTATGCGGCTGTAATGCATGCTGTTCCCGAAGTCCTCTACGTCGCTACGTATGTAGCTTTCTTGACAGTGATGTGGTTCTTGTTCAATGTCTTCTGGTTGCTTACTCAAGAGGATGCAGAAGTTAGCAGAAAGTACCTTGGTCAAAGCCCCGTGAGAAAGAGAAATTATCTATCCAGATACTGCTACGTACTTCTATTCAGTTTTCGAGATATCTGGGTTATTTCCTTACGTGACCCCGGAGCCTACATAAATTCCAGCTCAAAGGTCTCCTACAAATCATTAAGAAGTTGGGTTAAGGTCATGGCCATATCTTTTTACTACTTCTTAGAAGGTGTGGTGGGTTCCGTCATCATTCAGGATTTCTATCCCTGCGGGAGGTATTCACACATTTTCAAATACCAAGGATGGATATTACTGGCTCTGTGCATTACCTCCTCAAGCATACTCATCATCCAATCGTACAGTCTCCAACCGCGTCTCAGAAAGGTTCTCTGGAAAAAGATCGCAGCAAAGTCAGCGGTTGTGTTTTCCTTTGCAGTTTCGCTAACCCTTGTTGCAGTTTTGATCTTTCTCACAAGAACGTTCATGAACAGAAAGAAGATTGTCATTTTCTCATTAACCATCGCTTCCCCCTTTGTAGGGATCGCTGTTGTCTTCATCTTAGTGACCATGTCCATGAGGCTTTGTGGGGAGGCCAAGAATAAAATTGAGGCTGATCAAATAGAAAATTCTGGATCAGAAGGTTCATGCTTAATCTGTTGTTGTAAAGGAAGTGCGGACTACATTGCTGTCGATGGCGACGACTCCGGATTGAAAATTGTTTGAGATTATGTTGTCTAATGAGCAGAACAGTGAGAATTGCTTGGATTGGCCAAGGTGCTAATGTGTCTAGAGCGTTAACAAAACATATCGTTTAGCTTTATAGGGTGAGCACATCTCTTTCATGATTATTCACTGAAAGTTTCCTTTCATATGTTTGATTGTCTCGTAAAATCTACATTGTGAGCTAGTCTCGCTGAAATCAAAGCTGAAGTTTTTCTAGGAAATTACCATCATACCATGGAATCCATCATCATGACTGGGAATTAATCAAATCCGAATCACGAATAGTACTTTAGGAGACACTTATGGCTAGACATCAGGAAATTGAAATCTGCCCAATATTGACAGGATGTAAATATGATTTAATTTGCAGTCGTGACTCTACCGGACGCCAGGTTATAATTGTTAGATCTTCCAATCGTGGCTCATTGAGCCACTGGCTCAATACAAATTTGAAGTGCTGGTAAGTGCCACCGGAAAAAGTCCGTAATTTTCCTTAAACTTCCCGGCCCTTTTTCATAGACTTCTGACAGTGACTGACAGTGATACCTATAAAGGCGTAGATCTAGTATCTAATGCTAGTAGAATCCCAAGGTCTTTAAATTTTGTTACGGTACAGTTTTTATTCCCTCGATGCGTTCATGCATCAAAATGATATCTAACTTAGATTATATAAATGTCCAACTAGTGACACCTATATCGTGTTGAAATGATATCTGTATGTCTCCTATAAATGTTACTGACATAAATAGATGAGAAGGAAGAGTGGTTAACGTGTCGAACGACGAAATCATCATTCTAGCCTGTTATAATTATAAAAGCAAGCTGTTTATCGTGTGTCTGTGTTTGAGCCACGATTGATGCTATTTTGCGAAAAACGTGTGCGGAATAGAGCGTACTTTCACAGGGCTGTATTTAACAAAAATGCCTTGCATATTTGGCATCGAAATCATTTAATTGTAAATACTTTTAGTTACTCAGCTGAACTTATTAGTAATAGGACGATCTTAAAATTTTGAGAATAGAAATAGGACGATCATACATTGTCGAAAATTGACCAACCAGAAAATTTATGTACTGTGAACTGGTCCCAAGTCCAGTCGCCATCTTATCGTTTATGTCAAATAACCGTGTTATAAAAAGCTCGACTAGCCCAGAGGTGTGCACTGATTGTTAACGGGTGTGTTTTGTTGTGGGTGGGCCGAAGGATCAACCAAGCTACATGATGTGTACGGAGCAGATATTTGAGCGACGATTTCCACTGATAGTCAATTCAGAAAATTCATGGACCGGCACCGTGCTGAGTCGGGTATGATACAAAATAACCGTGTTTAGTCATTGACTACTGATTGATGAAATGATACTTTTGATGAAATATTTTAAATACAACTACAATATGTTATTTTTTAAGCATGATTTTACAGAAAGGAGTAATAAAAGGGTTTTTGTGGTTGCTCAATTGTGGGAGATAAAAACACTTCCTGACGTGATTAAATAAATGATCAGCGCAACTTTAAGGGGGGGTTGAAAAAGGTCGACCTTTCGTGCCCCACTTGGAAACATAATAACTTTTAAAATTACCTAAAATAAATCGGTTTTGGATGCCTAAACCCGATTTTTAAGAACACGCATTGGACGAAAAACCCACTTCAAGTTAGCAAAAAATGAGCAAAATTTTCATAGGATTCTTTATAACCTAAGTTATAAATGGCGTAGGAGCATGAAAATTTCACAGGTGATAGCCTAAACCCTTGACTATACTTCCTCCAAAGGGCATCTATAATGATCAAACCGTTGCCGAGATACAGCCGTTTTTAAAAAAGTTAGTCAAAATTTTAACTTTAAATGCGTCTCAAGGAGCTATTTTACGCGCAATTCACTTCAAATTTTTGTCAGCAGTTGTTAAGACTATGAATAAAATTTCCTGTAACCGGCATCGATATTCCCTGATCACGAGTCTTTTT
>JH155242.1:39390-56217 GCA_000226015.1 Mnemiopsis leidyi | reverse complement strand
CAAGCAATTACCATAATTTATAGTTTTCTAAAAACAGACGAAATTTACATCTTCAAATTGAGTCACTAAGGACCAAAATTTAACAGAAAATTCAAATTTTAAGTCGTCAGGTCCATATCTTGTCTGGTTTGTCTGTAATCTCGCAAAAACCTCAAAAATTGAGCTGAAATGGTGACTGGGCAAGAAATTTTAAACAGTGATTCCGACCCTCAAGAAGGTTGGATTCAGTTGTCCTTCATACCTCAGACAGAAAAAGGTTATAGCATTTTTCAGTAAAAATATGAAATGCGAGTGAAATAAACTCCGTTCTCCAGACCCCAAAAACCACCAAAAATAGGCCAAAAACCGTGTTTTCTGGGTCAACCTACTTTGAGGTGTCATAAAAAGACTCGTGATCAGGGAATATCGATGCCGGTTACAGGAAATGTTATTCATAGTCTTAACAACTGCTGACAAAAATTTGAAGTGAATTGCGCGTAAAATAGCTCCTTGAGACGCATTTAAAGTTAAAATTTGACTAACTTTTCAAAAACGGCTGTATCTCGGCAACGGTTTGATCATTATAGATGCCCTTTGGAGGAAGTATAGTCAAGGGTTTAGGCTATCACCTGTGAAATTTTCATGCTCCTACGCCATTTATAACTTAGGTTATAAAGAATCCTATGAAAATTTTGCTCATTTTTTGCTAACTTGAAGTGGGTTTTTCGTCCAATGCGTGTTCTTAAAAATCGGGTTTAGGCATCCAAAACCGATTTATTTTAGGTAATTTTAAAAGTTATTATGTTTCCAAGTGGGGCACGAAAGGTCGACCTTTTTCAACCCCCCCTTAAAGCTGAAGTTGGATCTATCTCTAACATATTGGAGCTTCTTAATATGCTCATTATGCTCATAGTCACAAAAGGGTTTTATGGTTACCAAGATGACAAGTCTGTTATCAAGTCTGTAATGGTTACCAAGATGAGTCTTCATTGACTATTGATATTTGAATGTGAATTTAATAGTTCTCTCATATTAATACTTTTTAAATTCAGCCTTTAATTTGTTTGGTAACCTGGGTTCAACTGTTGGTAGGTATAAATGAAAGACTGAAAGAGTCTCCATCGAATAAAAACAGCTCTGATATTGAATTAAAAAATGCTAACTTTCAAGAGGAGGCGCCACTTTTAGACAGTATATACATCATAGTCATTTAACTGACATTTTCAGTCATGGTAACGTAGTGTTACAAGAATATGGCTTGCAAAGCCAAACCAAATGAGCCACTGTCTATACTTCGTGGCATGATTGTGGTGTGACGGTGTGTTCGATTTTACTGAATGTCTGAATTTCTCACTGCCCAATGAAATGATTGAGGCTTAAATACTTTATCCATCCAATTTATTAACTTGCCGCCGGGGGCATTAGTTGGCAAAAACGGTTGTTTATAACTATTTAAAGCATCTGTCGATCTAAAGCAGCATAGCACTATTTAGTATTTAAATCCAAGGAAAATATTCCATTACTACAAACTTTTTAAATGGGGAAAACTAAAGATTCTTTTATTCAATCACCTTCAAACACATCTGTTTCGTGCTTACTAAATTCATTAAAATATGTACATTTCTAGTCCAGTTTGTTTATGTTAACAACTTTCATCAATCATGATTAAAAATCAATTTTGACTTTTAATTCAAAGAGCTTTTCTAGTTAAAAAACATTCTTTAACGGTACGCATTTTTAAAGAATATTTGACCTGATAACTAAGCGGAGGGTAAAAATAAAATGGGTATGTCTGGAGGTAGCTTAAACAATACTGATGGAGTTAAAAGTGCCTTATATTTATAATGCCTTTATAAATATAATGAGCATAACGCCAGCGCGCACTAATACTATAAGGTGTTTCGTCGCGGTTACACCCAACTCCCGCAGCTCAATGCCGCAACGATCTTTTCGTTAGGACGTTAAAACGATAAACGGATATAATCTCGTCAAAAAGTGATAAAATAATACTAATAGTTAAATGTATGCACGCGGAATTAACTGCAAAAGCCGATCTCGAAGGGGGAGGGTTTTGTGCGCAGAAATACCCGAACTCTGTGTTATAGTATAGCGATCAGGCCGGTTTATTTGTTATTTTGATGGCGACCATGGAGCGCTGCATTAGGTGTTGTGCAATATAAAGTTGAATTCCGATCGCCGAAGAGTAATTTTGATAAAGGACTGAAAATTGTACTTGGTGCTAGGTTCCAGATTGTAGAACCAGATTTCCCAATTGTTCCTCAATTCTTAGCTCTCATGATCAATGTTCAGTCTTGAAGATAGGTCCCTTTACCCATGCAGTAAACAATACGTCGACAGTGCAGGAAGCAGAAAGGAGTGGACCACGAGGGTGGAAGTGGTATAGGAACTATCACGGCGCGCTATATTTATTTTCCCACGATCTAGCAATCACGTGTGATAGGCTTCGGGCTCGATTAGGGTCACGTGATGCTCTTATTAGCTTTTAATTTCTAAATTCAGCTTTAAATCTTAAAAACTGAAGTGGTATGGTAGCTTGGCTATTACACATTTTGGCACGACGCAAACGTCGAGTTATATGGCTATGTGGTTATACATTATAACTATATGATCGCATAACCAATAACGACGTCCGTCGTCGTGCCAAAAGAAGTTAGTGCCGCCATACAAGTTCACGTTTAAACTTACAAGAGGATTTAAACTTAATTTACTGCAATTTCAGTTAATTAATGATGCCCCACACATCTGGCTACTTGACCTTTCGCCTTATAGTTATCCTCATTCGAAACGAATTATGGAGTGAATAAAAGAATGAGAGAATGCCGTTTGACTAAATGCTGCAGCAAATGGGTCGTTGCTTTTAAGAACCGGGTCGTATATATTCTCGGAAAATTTGATAAGCAAGTTTGCCACCATCTTTTCAATGCAAATATAATTTTCTACAAAATAATTCATGCCAAATTAATGACACGATCCCGCCCCATAAATGAACTATTAACTTGCGCTAGTAATAAAATTGTTGACGAAATCAACTTAACCGCTGAACTTCTTAACTCAGGTAATAATTTTGAAACCAGGGCGCCACATCAACGGAAGAATTGAACTACTTGACTATACTAAACTACTTAAGTACTAAACTGCAATACGGGCCTACGCCTTACAGTGTTGGTGTTTACATTTTGTCATTTGTTTCTAATTTCACATTTGAAAAACATTGTCAGAGAAAGTTTCCAATTTTTATTCTGTGATCCCATCATGGGACTCCCATAGCCACTTCAGATTGGAAAATGTTCAAAGTTTACCGGAAAAACAACGCCTATGACGAGACCCTCGACAAAGTAAAGTCTGCCCCGGCTCACCACTCCCTCACCACTGGACACAGAATAGCTTGGAACATCGCAACATCCTCAAAACCCTTCCATCCAGATCCCACTCGGACCTGACTGAGCAAGCAACCATCCACATTAGAAACCCTTCCATGAATCGGACAGACAGTGCCCCAAAATGCAGCTCACTCTGGAATCCCATACTTCCCAAAATTGCTGCAACTCTCAAACCCGAACACTGCTGACATTACCTTCTCCTCCTCCTAAGAAGACAAGATATCTACTTTGTGATTATTGTAATGTTACCATCCATAGTTCACATCCCTCTTCATCAGCCCTCACAAGCACTGACACCACTCCCTCTCCATATTTAAGGCTCCCTTTACTCTTCACCTCTAGCTGACGACGATTAACACATGTTTATTGAAAGCTTCTTCAACATCAAAACTCGTATATATATATATGTCTATACAAACCCGCCTACAAGTTCCGGAAAAAAGATTGGATAAAATGAAATTCCACATAACAAGGAGCATGGACCATTATGTTCATATACATTGCCTGGATTGTGAAACTGAGATGTTTCAGTCCTTAAGTAATTTCTAACTCCCAAAAATTTGAATTTTTGATATCAGCTACCGCCTACTGCTCAGACGATTCAATTCAATCTCATGTTGCCAGGCAAGAACTGTTTAGAGTTTAAAACCAGATGAACTGGCTTTGAGGCACTTTTTCAAAATACATTATGATATGATTTAAATTCTCTCGGTAACATGGCTGAAAATGACCAAAATCATGATCATGTACGATTTTATGATTGCAAGACGACGCGGCCGTCGAAGCTGTTAATTTGATACAATTTACGCGGTGATTATTGGGATCGACGCATAGCGGAAAAAAACAGGGACGACCGCTTATTACAAATAGCGTGCACCCTCACGCACATTTTATTCCTGGATGAGGGTCCTGGATGAGGGTCGGACAAAGTCAGACAGCTAATTACATATATTTACCAATTTGAAAGTACGACCAATATGCATTGTTTGTATTTGCAAATTATTAAAAGATTTTTTGATGTTGATTGGTGTTGTGGGCCATCTTCTGGGTACTAGTATACTGCTGTAGATGGATTATAGTGTGGTGTCCGGGAAGTCGATCTCCCTATAGTACGTGAGATTGTGAACAATTTTCTTTGAGGAGATTGAACTGCCTCTCCCAACGATTAGACCTAACTTCCTGAGAAACTTAGGTCATTTATATGATGGTAGGACTGTTTAACCTCAGGGTTAAGAGTCTTGTCAAATTGCTGCCAGCTGTGTTGCCGTGTTAAGGCTACGGTTGTCATCCCTGCTTCTTTCCCTGTAGAAATGTTTCAGAAAATGTCGAAATGTTCCAGAAAATATAATATGTTTCACATTAAAAAAATTTCCCTCTCTTTTGGTCGCAATAACACTAATATATTTCGCATTTCTGTTGGGCGATGACGTTGTAGTTTTCCACATACTCCATAATTTGTCTCCTCGCGACCTTCTTTTCAAGATCTAAGATTTCTTGATAGCATTAAAAAACATTGTCGAAGGCACCTTTTACGTCTTCAGAGGTTTCGAGTGGAATTTTCTGAACTAGGCTGATGACCATAACTTTAAACTATAATAAACTTGTGGCTGTGTTTCACGGCAATTGACGGCAAAAGCCTATAATTTTTGTCGACAGAATTTTGAGTAGATTTTGAGGTCGAACGTGCAGTACAGATTTCATTTATTTATTTTATCAATTTCTATCACACCATATCTGAATAAATTAAGATAACAATTATATCCACATCAGATCATGCTGGTCCACTCCAGCTATGGAAACTACTCAGTGTATGAAATAAAAAACGAGTCACTCCGCAGAACCTGGGAAATATACTACCTCATCTTAATCACCGCAACTCTTATCGGAGACATCACCGTCCTGGTGACATCCCTGAGGTACCACGACGCCTTTAAACTCCACCGCTTCATCACAACACTGATGCAGCACATCGCGGTAAGCGATGTTGCTCTTTGTATCTTCTGGGCAGCCCCCCGGGTGGTTTCTCTCTTCGCAAACTCCTGGGTGCTTGGCAAACACATCTGTCTAGTCCAGCCCCATCTGATGTACTACTTCCTCACCGTCCACATACTGTTAACCAGCGCTATGGCTGGCTGTAAACTCAGTATACTGAAGTTCCCGATCAGATCCAGGTACCTCTCAGTCAGGGCAGCTAACCAGGTCTGTGCTGCTATCTGGGCTGTGTCTCTTAACGTTCCAGCCACATTCCTAGACAGATGTGAGGTGATGTTTGATTTTAGGACGTATTCTTGCGACCTCTTTTCGTCCAACACTCGGTTTATCGTCGTGTCCGTGGGACTAAATATTTTGATTCCAAACATTGTCCAGCTCAGTTCGACTGGTTTGATAGTGTTGCAGTTGTTGGAGGGAAGGAGAGCTTCCCGTCGGAGTGGGGCGGTTGAGAGGTGGCAGGGAATCCTGACAACTGTCTTCACGGCTGCGATATTTTCACTTTCAGTCATGCCTTTCACAATATACACAATTTTAGATTCTCTTAGCTCGAACCTGACACAGGTGACAGATTGGATTATATTTCAGAGTATGTTCCACAGAGATTTTTACCGGTTTGCGACGTCTGCACTCTTACTGAACATTCTGACTAACTTCTTCGTTCGCGGTCTTGCTGTAGCAAGTTTCAGAATATTTCTTAAATCAAGAATGGGATTTCTGAAACATTTTATTGTCAATGTTAACTTTAGACGGAACACTGCTTGTTAAAATTATCTATTTGTTTTTAAAGCAGGAAAATTTTTTTAAATATGTTTACGATATAGCTGTGTTTTACCGATAAAAAACACTTTATTAGAGTTTATTAATGTGCTCCTGATTAAGATAAAACTCTGCACATAACAGAACAAAAATTGGCGCCGTACCTCCATTGATTGAATAAATTCTTCTCCAGGATGAATCCTCATTAAAGCTGTAGGTGTTCAGTCCGGAAGACTTTACGGGGCATGAATTCTGCAAAGTAACGGTGCAAACTCAAATTACTTATTCGTGCTGAAAATTACTGAATTACAGTAATAGTGCTAATTTTTCTCGACTCGATAACATATTAAACGACTAATGAAACGGCGATGAAGAAAGAAGTCTACTCGATAGTTATATGTTTAGTTTTACATTAGAGAACAGAGCATTGAAATGGTCCGATGAGTCTAAGGTCAAAATTAAAATTATCAACCTCGCTTCTCCCATACAGGGTGGATGTTAAAATCACGGTTATATTCAATTACGTTCTAAGATTCTTGACCTAAAATTAAATTATAATCATGTCGAATATTGTGATTGTAATCCAGGCTGTAGTATTAGACTTATGAATGCTATATTCAGTATTGATCATTGACAGAGAGCGAATTCAATCAATTTAGGGCTATAGTAGTTAGTAGTAGTACTTTATGTTTTTTAAATGGCAGTTTACATTAGAGCGGGAACTGGCTGGACAAGAAGAAGAACGAGACTACCTACTGGAAGTGTGCGGACTTTCGCAAGGGTTGCAGAGCCCCGATTTCAACATTGGACGACCAGCTGACTTCTCCTACCACTGACCACTCCCACGACTCTGTCTTCCAAGCCAAGCAGTCTTTCAAGAGGAAGGCGGCACAGGCTTATCTACCCACCAATTTCCCCTGCTCTGAAGCTGTGTCTGGACTCGGCAAGACGGAGCAAGCAACAAAGCAACAGACACTCCTCCAACCCCCGGAACCTTGAAGACCTCAACATCCGGCGAAGACCTTATGCGGATGTTTATTTTGTTATAAACAACTGTGATGACTACTCTGACCTTATGGATGTTTGACTACAAACCGATTCGGACAAATGTCCGTTCGGACAAATGTCCGTTTATCATCAGATTAGCAGTTCGGACAAATGTCCATTCGGACAAACGTCCGTTCGGACAAATGTCCGGTCACCGACTCGATTAATTGTAAGTTACCAATATCAAGTCCGGTGGTCTTCGAACTATAAATGACGGGAAGACTGGACTCAGAAAAGAGTGAGTCCCATTAGAGTTCCTGCAGTCCTTGCAAGATATGCTAATAATTTATATCAGCTCATAGTCATAACAGCCAAAATTGGTCGCACTCAAAATTTCCTTGGTGAAAATGAACGGCAATTTTTCAGACACAGAAAAATATACTATAAAAATACTGCAAGAATGTTCAGCGGTTTTTATTTGAGGGCAAGTAGACTAACAAATAATTGGAAAATAAATCGCATGAATATCTTGAACCAGTCGTTTAATTGTGAGAACTTATATTTGAGGTGTTGAAAAATTAAACAAATTTTTGGAGATCAACGAGACCGATCGAGATTTTTTCGATGACACATTTTCCAATATACTGATGGCGATACGAAAAAATCAAGCGATTAAAGTTACCTCTTGTCAACAAGCAGCAATAAGCAAGAATCTGTATCAGGAAGCCAGGCGGGAGTTATATTGACGTCGAAATTTCTAAAATAACGTTTTACAGCAGACTTAAGTCTTAAACAATTTGATGAAGGCGCAATTAGATGATATGACACATGTCACCTAGTGTGCTTTTTAATCTTAGTTATTTGACTTTACTTTTAGTTTGAGACATTTCAATAAACTCGGGCGATTGTTTTGATGCACCCCATGATCTGCATGATATCATCAGCCCACGGATTTTAATTGATCATGTACATCGTTTTTATCAGAGCAGTTGAATACCTACAAAAACCCTTCTAAACCTTGATCACTCACACCCATTTTGAAGCAATAAGAAAGGTTATGTGAAGGGCTAAGCACCCAAAGCTAAAAGGTCTACGACGTATTCATTAGACAATGGCCAACACCATAAAATTAAATCTTATCAGACTGCAACGATTATCATTTGTGGAGATAATCATGACCCCTTCTCCAAAATGGATCCAGTGAGTGACTGTTAGTGACCTAACACGTGACCGAGAGAGACAGTATCAATCACGGTACCACAGCTTCTGTAGACTGAATAGAATCACAGTGCGCCATAGGTTGCAAACCTGGAGAAATGCCTTTGCAACACATTAGGCGTAGGTGCAGTACTCGATAATTATCGGTACGACTTACCATTCAGCAGTTTAATTTTTCGAGCGTTCCGTATTGTGCTAAGTCCGTTAGTCAGTCGTGGTCAAGGCTTAAGTGTGAGGTGAGGTAAGAACTTACAATATAAACCCTTAAAGAAAATAAATGTTCTATTTTCTTAAATAGAGCAAAAAATCCGGCCATTAAGTCTTAATGTTGGTGTAGTAGTACCTTTTTTATAAGTAAAATAGTTTTTATATGGAGGACTGTGGGAATCTTTCCATTTCACATTCTTGTCAACAGCGTTGGCAAGCGCACCCGTCTTTTTATCTTTTTCCCTCGATTATTATACATTACAGCTTACTATATACATTAAAACTTGTTAATTAATCGTCAGATGCAGACCGGTTCGAGATCAGATCTCCACACTCGTATAGAATCTGGAGAGGAAGAGAAAGAAGACTATCTCTCCCAGCCAGAAGTAGACGAAGCACGATCACTCCAAGACAGCGGCATATCGATAACTGAGAAATCACAAATGTACGATGAGGTTGGTGAAGTTGATGTGGGATTTCACCTGCCAGATGAGCTCAAAAAGTGCAGCGTGGGTATGTTTGAAAAGTGTTTTTGACATTGTTTTCAAAATTTAAGAACGCAAGGGCCATCCTTAAACAAAATCGACGTCTCAGCCTCATTTAAATACCGGTGCACCGTGCAATAATCTTAATCTAACCAATTTTCAGAGTCACAATTTCCCAGAAGATATCGGATCACAATGTTGATATTTGCTTGTCTTGGCAATTTTGTCGTCATCATTTCAAGACTCTACCCTTCCGGGTTTTACCTGGACTTTGTGGTGACGGAGGATTTGAATCCGACTTTAGGTAAACTTACAACTTATTTCAATAAATAGCAGTTACTTTACATTTCGTGATTAAATCTAGTGTAAAAAGTCAACTTAAATTAACAACGACAAGTGCCCATCAGACTCAATTCTAATGTCAAGCATGCCGAAATCAATTATGCTGAATGCATTTCAGGCACAATGTCGATATCAATCATGCTGATAACGTCTGCTCTTAGTCCCCTCATTAACTTCTGCCTGCCAAGATCCATCAAGAAATCCCCCCTACATCTACGATGTGTGGTACTCTGTCTGATAAACACGATGTGTATCGCTCTGATGTCCTTAGTGGAGGTAGCCCTGAAACAGGATCCGTCTGGCACCGCTGTTTTTGCCACCATCTTCACACTTAGAGGAGTCCAGGGTATCGCGGTCGGATTGCTGTATGTCTTGGTGCAGGTGCGTTAAACTAAAACATGGTTAAAGTTTTGGATATTGGTGGGACCTTTTTTTCCACTTTCTGGAGTTTTGAAATTTTCAGAACTAATTTGATATCTTACTTTCAATGATTCGCTCTACCAAAATACCAACCGACAAACCATCAGTCAATGATAATGATAGATTACATTCAAAGTAAGAAGTTGAATCACAACCGTCAAATTTCAGGGAGAAGTAGTGGATCTCTACTTCAACGACGACAAAATGCCGATTATTCTGATCAGCGCCTTCCTACAAATTGGGGCAATACTCTCAGCCATTCTCAGTGCTGAACTGTACATCGTAGGAGGCTGGGTTTTAGTAGGACTTATCGTGGCAGCCTTTAACATCTTCCCCCTAGTGCTCCTTCCAGCCGTGGTAAACGTCCAGAAGAACACCAAGCGGAAAAAGAGCTCGGGTGTGGGTGCGAAACGGGAATTACTAGCTCAGAATTCATTCGATAGCTACGCAGTATCGGAGGTCAGCACGATTTTCCAGACGGTCACCAGCTCAGGTCGGAGGGTTGCCTTCTACCTCCCTGATGTCATGGTATTCCTTAACAACCTTGTCTGTGACCTGATCGCCTACGTGCTTCCCGCCAGAATCGTTTTGTACAGCAACATTCCTCTTGGCACGGCAGTTCCGCTGTTTCAAACTGGGAATTTAGCCTCGCTGTTCACGGCTTTAACGTTTAGCTACATTGCTGGGAGAAAACAAAAGCTAGATGTCCTTGGATTGATGGCCATAGCCAATACTTTATACTATCTGGGATCTATCATTGCTTTTGCTTCAACGACATCCATCCTACAATTCCTGAACTTCCCATACCAGCTTCTTATTGGGCTTGTTCTCATGGGAATCGGAGAAGCAGGTCACCTCAACCTTATCATCATGAGCAAGTTCGCCCTCTACGAGAAGTGGAACATGAGCCGGTGCGGTCTGGGGAAGAGATCCACCACCATCAACAACGTTTCTCTCAGTATATCCTCTGCCTTGGGAACAGCCATCTCCGCATTTTCTCTGACCGAGGAAAGTGAGGTCCCAACTATAGTAACCCTGACGGGGGTTGGAGTAGTGCTGACGTTGGGACTCATTCTCAGCAGGCTCGTCAAGTAGACCGGTTTTAGGGGAACTCGTTCTCAGCAGGCTCGTCAAGTAGATCGGTTTTAGGAGAGTAGTGCTGATATTGGGACTCATTCTCAGCAGGCTCGTCAAGTAAATCGGTTTGGGGGAGCAGTGCTGAGACGAACGAGATGGAAATGAAACCTGATCAGTGATCAATAGTATGGCCAAGACGTGTTTAAATTTGAATATGCAAGCCGCCTTAAGACTCTTCAGACTAATCGGTTAATGGACGTCCGAATTCTTGGAATTGATTGGTCGAGTGTTTGTGTTTCTCATTTTTTATCGAAATTTAACTAACTTTATCAATAAAAGATCGTTTTATTATCCATAACAAGGTAAATTAAGCAAATTATCAAGTTTATATTCAAACACCTGTCAATGAATTTTTTACGACGAATTGCATGGAATCAGAATTACTTTATCTCCATCGGCATCTTTGTTGCCATTTCGTCAAATGTGTGTTATGCCCAATTCGAATAACAATACCAAATACATTGTCAAAAGCTTGGATGAGGATGGCAAAACGTGAAAAAAGGGGGAAATATTTTTTGGAAAGCTCAAGAGCTTCAAGAGGACGACTTTGTCAGTTTATCGGAACTCTGAAGAAGTTATTAATTGTTTTATCAGAATTCTACTAGCAGCCTGCTGTCTGATATCATCATCTTGATATAAGCCATTATTCTTAACATTATCTCATCAAACTAGTATGTCCTTTGACCCCTTTAAGTGTTGCTTATTTTTCTCCTCAACTAAATCTGCACTAAGTTTGATGATGAGCTGTTCAAAAATCCGAGGGTTAACGTTTTTGGCAATTAGATGCAGATAAGTCCGGCCAGTAGTCCCACAATTGAAATAGATGAACTTCAGTTTGCTGTTTTCTTTTAGAAAGCAGCTCTGGATAAACCTCTGGTACCCACCGTCAATAAAACAGTGGGTCGAAACGGAGAAGAAGATGGAGAAGGTGTTGGAGAAGATGGTGAAGACGAGTGCGAACCAGAAGATGAGGAAGAGATATTGGTTCATCACGTTCGGAGCAAGAACACACATCCCTTGTTCCTCCTCCATACCTGCAGGGGGGTTACAAATTCCATTAAAAAATTGTGATAAAATGAACCTGAAATTTTCATCTATTTGATCTTTATCATAGCTTGATATTACCAAATTCACCATGTTTTTTGTCGTTCGATGAAGTTTAAGCTCTAGCTAACCTGAAGGACCCCATCTCTTGATCTCACATGCCACCATTTTCGGGAACAGTCTGTCTCGCACAAAACTTGTGTAGTTTGATTGCTGAATAGATAGCAGCTTAAATAAGACCCAACTTTTTAAAGAACTCTGACTTTATGGTACTAAGGATGCAAAGAACTCAGAAAATGTTCAAGAGTACATCCCAAATATTTTGCTAAACAAGAGTATTAAAGTGAAGTTTGGTAAGAAAGAATAATGATACTTGGTATTTTTATATTGGTTACCTTATCGAGAGATGCGAACCATTCGCTGCCGTAAGTAAGGTAGCGGCCGGATTCAAACATGGTGTCAGTAAAATACATTGTAGCCAAACTTACTGAAAAAATGGCGTCGGTATAATGCATTGTAAGCAAACTTACTGAAAACATGCAGTGTCAGTAAAATACGTTGTGGCCAAACTGAAAGATTCCGAATCCCAAAAATAGATAGTTGGCACTTGGCAAGTATTTCTATAAACAACCTCATGGAACTGAAAACCATTAACTTTAATGATAGTTTTAATGCTTACCTCCAAGATAGAATATTTTAGTTAAAAAGATTAGAATAAACATCCTATGGCTCTGAGTGATCTTGGCATAGGTAGATTTTTCTTGGATAAAGATGTTCAGCTTGATAGCTAACCATCTTGAGACTTTGCTTATTTGATCCTTTGTAACATCGTCACCATCAACCTGAAACCATTGTAGCATTTCAAATCCAACTGCTTTTAGCACTAGCAGAGGGCAGATCAAAGAAGCTTCTTTAGAATTGGAGAGATGGAAATCTAGCGCCCGCCTGAGACCTAACTGAGCGGGCGCAATTCTTGTTAAATGATTACAATATTGCATAAGAGGCATAAGAAACTAAAAATTACTCGTATGATTTCAGCACCGAATGATTTTGTGCATTTCACAATTATTATAATTATGAATATTTTGTTCATAAATGTAATCACGGCCCAGATGTGGTTAGTGATTTTAAGCGACTCACTGTCCAGTGCCCAGTGACGGTGTTAATCAGTTACCAATGACTTAATTAATCATTGTTGAAGGACATCACTGTTAAAACGAACCCAGGAGTCTAAAATATTCGATTTTCTCCGGAAAGAACCATCTAAGTTATTTTGGGTCAAGATTACGTCACTTGCGATGGCATTGGAGAAATACCATCCCTTACTGATATTTTTTCCTTACTTTTATTTTGCTGGTTTCTTTTTAAATTCAACTGGTTTTAATTGAACATCATGTGCTAAAAATAGTTTAAAAAATGGAAGAAAAAATTGATCAAAAATACAAACAATAGGCAATGACGATTGGATACTGAAAGTGAATTAGATCGGTTGGTCCGCTATACTGGCTAAACATTTTGTATGAATTACAAACAAATACAGCAAACTATATTCATTTGATCCTACCGGGTTATGAAGCATTGCCAGAATAGGCTTCAGTTCGTTGACACCCAGCTGCTTGTAGACTATGTAAGGACCAATGAACGCTATGGATATGACCCAAAAGTAAAACGGTATCCACTGATACCATGTGTGATGAACCCTGGGATAAAGAGGAAGGTGATATCAACATGTGTGCTTTTCAACATTATCTGTTGGGATTTAGATATTCTGCGATAATATTCGGACAAGGGGTTATTGACATTTGTATAAAACAAAAATATTGTGTCATTGTAAGTGGCGCTGAGCTTTCAGCATCGGACTCCCATTCGAGAGGTCCCGGGTGGCGGGTTCGAATCTCTGTGCTGCCCATCCATGGGGTGAGCGTCTCATTGACGCTCTGCTAAGGACTCCGTTGTATTGGATCCATGCAGCCCGGGCCGGTCGATTCAGCCAAATCAACGGAAAACCGTGATTGAGGGTTAAATGAGTAGCTACGCTTGTAGTAGCGAAGCCTTGGGCGAATAAAGTATGGTAAAAACTACCTTAACTGTCGCTGGCCTTAAGATCCTTTGGCTCCTAAAATTGGCCAGTTACATTGTAACCAAATGGCTGTTATGGATTCACCGAGGTAAAATAAGTCTTAACTGGAAGAATCAGGTCAACTACTGGGTACAATTATTGTTTCTCAGTGTCCCTAAAACAAACCTTGTTGGTTCCAAGTACAGGTCAGCAGGAGGACATTCTATTCTTCCACCAGACACTAATCGTCTGGAGAGACAGGGAGGCGCATCTTCCGGTAGCAGTCCTGCAGGTATTTGGTAATGGTATGTTAAATGTCACTTAAATAGTCAGTCATGTCATAATGGTGGCATATCGAGGATTGCTTTTAGGGCACGCCGGCACGGTTAAGATGGCAAATTTTCATAATTTAAGTTAAATGGAAAAATTGTAGGTCTATATTTCATTGAATCTAAACAGGAAATGACCAATGACCTGGGTAAGGTAAGGAATTATCCACTATGTCATACGCCTCCTTTATGGTATAAAGACCCTGCGTCCAGCAATAGTCCTCCGCAAAGGCAGCTGAGAACTTTGTCAGACCGTCACAAGCAATGATACCACCGGTATACTGTCTGAATGTCACTGAAACAGGATCATAGGTCTATACATGTTAAATAATAGACACAAATAATGAATTTGATACGTCGATGAATTCAATTTGGTAACAACATTTATTGAAGTTGAAGACGTGTCAAATGCCTTAAAGGTATGGTGCAACATTTTCAAAAGAGGCACTTATCAAAATTGTAGGACCTAATAGTCTAATGGTGTATGATAAGAGAGACATACGGTTATTGAGATTTATAACTTGTAAGAAGCTATAAGTTATTTAATTTTTCATGAGAGAGACGTACTATAATGGTTATTGAGATTATTAGATTTAAGATTTAAAAGAGAGTCGTTATACTTGACAAAATGACCACCCACCGACAGTTCCGAAAATCACACACAGCAGGAACATGTAACATCGGTTAATCTGGTCCCACTTGTCATCTAGAACTATTTCTTTGAAAGGTGTCGCTCCTTTGAAGTTCGCTAATATCTCCAATAACATTCTTCACTCATCCTGAAATTTGCTAAATTAAGCTCCTCTATTTAATTCAAAGGCTGAAGCTCCGTTCAAATCGCCTCTGAAGGATCTGTTTTTACTACCAATGCTCTCGATGTATCTAAGAAACTGCAAACCTCTTTAAGTATTTATAGATGTGTTTATATCTGTCGTTAACTCTTACCTGAGATCTCTGGGCCGAGGATCCAGCCCAGGTCCTACAGTAACAAACAAAATGAATATTTTAGATAAATTAAATCAACAACGATAATTCATGTCGACACACACGAAAATGTAAGAAGCTAGCTTTTTGGTTCGTGAAATGAGAGCTCCAAGAATAGATGGAAAAGGAGGACTAAAAAGGGAATCGTGGAATGGGCCAATAAGGTGAGGAAGACTTTATCACGTGATAAGACGTTTGGAGAGATTATTAAATCTAGTGATGAAACAAGGCATTGTGTGACTAGTTCTTGCAGGAAACATGCTTTGTCTCCCTGCATATCTCAACAGAGGATATAAATAAATGATTACAAGAAGGTTATGAAAGATGGTAAGCATTTGAATCTATGCAGGCCTTATATAACTGTCATATTGATCAATGAATTATATGGTCAGTTCAGTATATGGTAAGTTCATTATATGGTCAGTTCATTATATAATTGCAAGGTCTTAGACTAAACCTTGAAGCAGTGACAGGTTAACAAACGTGCTACTCACCAATTAAAAGATTGCAAAAACCCGTCCACTTTTGCTTCAGCTAATCAACTTGTCTGAAGGTAATGCAAGACTTAGATAAACGACATTCCTCAAAATGTAATTGAGGTCATTGTCACAAAAATTTAGAAAGTAAAACAAATTGTCGTCAAAGAATTCCTGTTCGGCTTACATGTTTGTGTCTGCAAAGTTTACCCACGCAATTGGAAGAGCGCCATCTTACGCAATTTCGCCATGCCACTGAAAAGATCTATCCGGGATTCGCTGCCATATTATAATTCAATCTTAGATTAAAATTGGCATTTGTGACTTTGTGTATGGTATGATGCAATTGCCACGTGTTTTCGCCTTCCAATTAAATCGTGCAATGAATAAAACATCAGAATTGAGAAATTTGAAATTTCGACACTCGTTGCTGGACATTCCTGGTCGAGAAGTAGAGGTCGCATAGCTGAAATTTATAATGCAGTCCACATTATTATCCATCAGTATGCCTGTTTGCATTATTCCAATAATATGCAAACTGCATAGTGCATGTGTAGCTCAGATTTGTATGTCAAATTCACGAACATGTCAACTAAGCCCTTTTCGTCAACGCAATGATTTGAGCTTATTTATAACGTTGCTTGTGAGACTTTGAGACTATACTAATGTTAACACTTAACCTGGGTGACTATGGATTACTTATAATGGCTTGCTTTTCTAATAATAAACATCTCCACGTGGCAAACACTGAATTCCAATGAATATAGATGGATACCTCTACTCCTTAAAGAATTCAAGCAGAATGATGCTCTTATGGTACCATCCGATGTCAATTAATTAGTGTAAGATGATTTTCCTCTTATCTCTTTCACATATAAGCATTAAGCATATGCAATATATACTTTGCCCAACATAATATTTGTAGTAGCAGCGGATAGTTATTTAGTCTCATAACAGTTCTGATTTGAATGTTACTTTTCTCTGTATGACTAAGAAATGCGATCTTTTAGG
>JH155242.1:15828-39379 GCA_000226015.1 Mnemiopsis leidyi | reverse complement strand
CTTTCAACAACTACTATTAATTAAATAATTTGAGAATGATTATGAACGTGTCTGTTCGAAATTATTTCGAGTAAAAAAGTTTCCTAAAAGATCGCATTTCTTAGTCATACAGAGAAAAGTAACATTCAAATCACAACATAATATTATTATGAGGTTTTCGACATAGTTGGTATGTCACATTCCTACCTTATCATGATAAAGCGAGAAGCTGCAGATTGTCTTTACAATTTTCATGGGAGCATTTGCTCCCATGAAAGTTGCACTTTGCTCCTAATTGCTGTTTTGAGGTATAGTTTTTTTAAATCAAGATTCAAACTTTCTCTCAGGTTTACTCGCAATGTAAAATTGTCGCCTCAAAACGAAAACTCATTCGGCTTCTAAAAGGTATTAAATAGTTATGCAATATTACAAATATCAATAAACATCGGCATGCACTTACAGAGAATAAAAGTTTGCCACAATCATATCCCTTTGTCTTTACAATTATCTTGTCCCAAATTTAAATCAATTGAAGCATTTATCTATAATAAGTAGTTTGTCTACGGCGGAAAAGTGGATTAAAGTGGCAGCAAAATCGTGGCTGAAGAGGGCCTATGATTAGTTACATTAACTCTTTAGATGAATCAGTTTAAATACCTGAATATTACCCTATAAGTATAACGGAATAAGTTGTTTAAATAAATCCTCGTCAAAATCAAGAACAGGAATTGATGAATATAGTGCGATCAAATTCTTTTTCCTCTTCGAAGCGGTTCTGAACAATTCTATAGCTTCTTTTCTGCGATTATTCTATAAATCACCCAAAAGGTAACTGATCAATCGAGATAGGAGAATGAATTTCTATTTCAACGTTATTGAACTTCAAAAGGATTAACAGGTTGCGCCCTGAACTCATATACCAAGGCTTCATCTGGTTGGTGAACAATATCCTGCAACAATTCATTATTTGAGTCATTTTGATTAAAATTATTTTTTAGTGATAGGAAAGAGAGTACTCAAATAAAAACAATTAAGAGATGTTGAATTGAAATTGTGGCATGTTTTAAACTTTTACTTTGCACCTAATGACAGTAGCAAGCAATTATTTCTTTCACTAACATTACTATCATTTGCATGATCACAGGTACTGTCATTTTTTCTGACGAAAATGTTATGTCCACTGGTCAACAGTTTGCGTCCCTCAAGGTTCTTTATTTGTTTTAATAGTGGTGAAACTCTAGTTTTCTTGACTTTCCCTCTTCGTGAGTACTCCTGAGAAGAAACAGTATGGGTAAACTCAAAATGTCAAAAATGTTTTTTTTTAGAAATTTTAAGTAAAAATTCAAAAAAATTTGAAGAGAATTAATCAGCAATATTGAGAGTGTCAGGTTTAGATCACAATCAATAAATTTGAAGATTTGAAAGAATGTTTCACTTACTGGTTGTCCATCGCTTGTCTCCGCAGAGGGTGAAGATGATTCCACAGGGTCTACTGGAAATCTACCAGACGCAGGGCTAGGGGGGCCAGCTCCACTACCCATACTCTCTTCGTACTTTGGTGGGGGTTCTATGGGGGTCGGGGGTTTCTGAAACAGTGATGTTCAAAGTTTGTTGGTGTTGGATTAATTTGAATATTTTTAGCTCAATTTTTTATTGATCTCTTGCAAAACATATCAGCATGATATTGCAAAACGTATCGAATGTCTTTATAGGCAAAAAGGTAAACGGCCGAAGCAGGGTTTGAGCAGGGTTGGGGAATCTTGGCAGTTTCCTTTTTCCCTATTTCTATCCTCCGAGTAATATAGTTACGAGGACTACAGTATTTTTTCACCTGATACTGGTAGGTTGGGGGGACGATAGTCTGATACAAAGGAGGGTTCGGTTCCTGCTGCCGATGTTGTGATAACATTATCATCTGAGTACATAATGAATGAGTGAGCGACCGGCGTCGGGTCTTTGATATAATTAGAACATATGTGTCAGAATTCATACTTAATTCTACACGATTCTGAGCTGTTTTTTCTCCATAAATGTAATTCATAAACCAGACAATACTTAGAACTTGGTCTAAACCTGTGCCCTTTGTTTTATTAATTAGAGATGATGCGGTTAAAGTACTTACCTACAGACAAAATGATAAATTTTTACATACCTCTTCTTGTCGATATCTTTCATTGTACCAGTCACTCAATCTTCGAGCGTGCCTGAGATAATGAGAATTGATTTGGAGAATCCTTTTGTTTGAAATCTAATCAAATTAAGGTTTGGAGGTGCTTTTAGAAGGGTGCTTATTATGGTCAAAAGCGCTTAGGGAGCAACGCCAAAAATATATTCTGATTTAGAATTAACCACGTATGACTTACGGGGTCTTTTTGCAGACGACGTAGATCACAATGTAGCATTGGACAAGAAATAGTTTAACAAAAAAGGAGCCACAGGTCATTTTACATAAATAAACTGACAGCTTAAAACTGAATTCAGAGTATTTTTGATAAATTCATGCAATGTTTAACTAACTGAAACTTCTAATTTGCTTTGCTGCCAACCATTTGCATGGTGTTTACTTAAACAAAAACTAAGATTAAGTGTAAAGAAAATTGAGCTAGTGCAAGCTTATTGCTCAACAAAGCTAAATGAGGCAAAGTATAAGTAGATTCTACCACTTGCAACAGGGCCGCGCGAAACAATAACAAATATTCAAAATAATGAATCTTGTTTTTGGTTGCTCTGCTGAGCGAATTCTATCGACCGCAGGTAATTAAATGTAACTCACTGTCTAGAATACGCTCTGACTTCGGGATCCTCAAAGATAATAATGATGAAGACAACAATGCAGGCGAATATGAAGAAGCTGAGCATGAGCCAGAGCCACCAGTCAGTGTTTGCTGCCTCCCCACCACCAGCAGCACCTCCACCTGGACCTCCTGGAGGTGGTTCTCCTCCTGGGTCAACCTCCATCCACCTTCTTTCTACAGACAATCAGACAGTCTTGTCAATCGTTCTATCTACAGACAATCAGACAGTCTTGTCAACTGTTCTATCTACAGACAATCAGACAGCCTTGCCAACTGTTATATCCAGAGATGGTTGTGTCTTGAAACAGCTCTCCCTCTCTCCCTCTCTCTTTCTCTCGCTTCTGGGTCTGCTGCCAAGTCTTTATCTGAGCTTTGTCATGGGATGCGTTTGCTTTTCATCTTTGTTTTGATACAATTACGAAATTCAAATATATGACGACGAAGACAAAAAATGTGTTTTCAATTAAATCGCCGATTTAGATTTAATCGAATTAATAATTGTGAACTTAAGTTTTTTTCAGAACATGAGGGTACTTTAAAAGTCCGAAATCAAACTGAGAAAATCACTGAATATCTCAATGCAGCATTCCACCTCAAGTTTAACTTACATACAATAAAGCAAAAAATCGTGTAAACAGATCAAGACCAAAGCAAGAAAAACGTAAATAATTTGTGTGAGCTACTATACACGCTACAGTCTGACAAAAAATGTATGCACTACAGCACATGTGCGTGCCACAAATCCACAGCATGATAGTTGTTTCAGCTTTATTCATTTAAGGGAGCTTACTTAACATTTGTCGTGTATAATCTAGCTGGCTTGAAGGCTTAGCGAACCGTATGACATGCAGTTTCATTCAAATAGTCCCAATGGACAGTATTCTCAATTACAATGGGCAGTTTTCTTAATTGACAGGGTTCTCAACCCCTTAATCCTTATGTGCTAACAATAGAACACAATATGCTTCATGCTTTAACGGAACCAAATTTATTCCCTATCATTAGATGGGCTGGAGCAAGCGGTGCGACGATAGCAATAACAAAATTACACCAAATATTTATCTAGCCAGGACCACTGTCCACTATCGACGGAAATATCAGACAAGGATAGGTCCACTATACAATACTATACAACCAGCTCTATGCTGTAAATGATTAAATGGCCCTGAGGGGTTGCTGACTAGATACATATGATGAATGGCAGTGCCATTACGGTTATTGTTGGGACGTGGGACATATAATACGGGTAATTGGCACTTAGGGGTCTACAAATCCAGCTGATACACGCTAACAACCAAGTGTAAGTTGTAGCCTATACTATAGCCTGTAGGTCGCAGGAATTCGGCTTTATAGGGTTGGGAAGATACAAAAGCATTAAGACAAAATGAAGCGAAATTCTATCCAGCCATTTGCAATATTAGTTTTCGGTTCATCAGAAGAGGTAAAGACTAAAAAGCAAGCTGTAAAGAAAGCAACATGAACGTCCATACAAGCAATTGCAGGAGAGAGCATTAAGCAACACGAACATATAGCAGCCAAGCTTTACAGGAATAGAGGAAGCCAGTTAGCACATGATCGCGAAAGCTGCTTGATATACAAACTGTACAGGCTGCTGCACTTGTTTGTTTACATTATCAATAGGCGAACAAGCAGAATATACCTTCATAAACACAGTAGGTCACGTGCTTCTGGCTGGTAGTTATTTACCGGGCACTGCGTGGCTCTGTCTCTACGGCACCCTCTGATGGTTGTTGGTAGACTACAAGGACGAGGTACCCAGGTAAGAAGTAACTAGTTTTGCAACCTTGGCTGACGTTATGCAACCTTGGATGACGTTATGCAACTTACGCTGACGTTATGCGACTTCGGCTGGCAGTCGGGGATTATGACACTTTGGCTGGCAGTAAGGTATCTTTGGCTGGCAGTTCGCGACCGGCACTTAAAATTCCGCCGACCGAAATAGTGCTGCTATGAAATAACAATTTGAAATTTCCTAAACATCTCCTACCCGTATCCAGGAGCACTCTCTTCAAAGCAGGAGGTCACTACGATAACAATCAGGAGTAAAAACATCATGGCAAACAGAAACCATAGCCACCAGTCTCCTATAAGACAGAGAGAATTTTAAGTTCAGATTTATCCGCACATTTGAAATTATTTTACAAACCTGCAGATAGTAGCCTACGAATAAACATTTTAGATGAAGTACGTTCTGCTTTTTACAAGAGATATATAGTTGTACCTGTAGTGTCATAAGAAGCTTCCAACTCAGTCTGGGTGTTACAACACGTGACTGAGTCTCCATCTGTACAGCAGTGCTAGAGAGAGAGAAAGTGACTTATACTGTGGACTTAAGCAGAGTCACGTGATAATTGTAAAGTAGTAACGAAGGAGAAAATAGTTTGAGATTTGTTTTATTTCTTTTGTTTTTTAGTTCTATAGTCAAAAGATAACAAGAGTTGGACAACTATCTGCGGACCGTACTCTGTCCGCAGCACAGAAATAAATTCAGTATTTCAGTACAAACCATGTCAATATCGCAACAAGTTGCAGATATTGTGTTTGAGCAACACTTTTCAGTAGCACTACAGTACTCAGTGAACTTTCTCAACATGAAGTAGAAGTTTGGTCCGCAACATGCTCCTCCGGTGTTTACAACACAACCTAATCCTTCACAACACTGCGGCAAAGAATCTATTTTCAAGCTTTTTTTTCAATTTACCGCTATGTAATGGTTATGCACTTAACAACAAGCCAGCTACTGCGATACTAATAGTGTGAAAGTGTGATATATTAACCAAACTTTTAAAGTAAGAGTAGTGTTTATATTTTACTACGACATAGTCATCACACAATGCATGTCTAATTAAATTAAGTACTTCGTACTTAGTACCTGTTCAGTTGTGGAATCACAAATCTGTTCTCGTCCATTTACCGTGAAGCATCCATCATCTTTGCTCATCAATAGAACGTCCACAAACCAAGCAAGCGTCCACTTAGAGTAAGCGAGGTAGAAGCTATACTATAACTGCAACAAACAATCGGTCATTCAACAATGAACACAAGACTTATTCCAACTACAAACTGATCTAATGAATAAACAACTTCAGCAAAAATATAAATAAATTCAGCAAAAAATATCAATAATAAAAACATATTAATTTCAAACCTTGAAACTGCTAGCGTCTCGATAATAAAAACGAAGTAAAGATCCTCTTTCTGCTTAGTTGTCTGGAATCGGAGAAAAGAAAAGAAAGAGAAAGATTCGCTAAAACACAAATTTTCTAATAGCTATTTGACAAATTATTTGACGGACGGGTTTTAAGCAGCTTGTAAATGTAGTTGTATTCCAACATGAAATACAAGCTTATAGATCAATACTGCGTAAATGTAAACCAAGTATCATGGACAGACTTTTCTCCTCCCTCCTCCCTCGCTTATCTCCCCTTTTTCAAATTGTTTAATGTTGATTATTTACATCATATGTTCTTCGTTAAATCAGATTTGTTATTTCAGAAGTAGACAAAGAGTTATCATAAAAGACCCCGCTTCGGCCACTTCAGCTTTCTTGCAAAGCGAACTATAAAGGAACGTGGCAAACATTCATGCAAGGTTAGAATCTAGACGTGTGCCGAGTCCTGAATATTTATAAAGTTTATGACCGTTCCATTAAATTTCACCCCTAAACTTGATTAGATAGTCAAGCTTTTTATCTTTTAATTTGATTTTCTGGCAAATCTGTTTATTATATTGTTACGAATTCGGCTATTTCGTCGCCCATTAATTTGCTTATCAAAGTTCAAAACAAAGGCAGTGTTTGCATGAGTTGTGATAAAAACTTGTAAATGCAATTTTTTGAAAATCCATCAATTACAAGTATGAATGCCAAGGAGGTCATGCATTGGGGTGCTGCCCCCTAGCATTCCCGCCAAGTTATTTGATTGTGATTTCTGCTGATCTTCACATAGGGTCGCCTAATATACTCGCTTCGCATGCCGGCTCCCTCAAAAATAATGGCTACGAGAATACGAGATTGACATACCATGAAAATGTTCAATTCTCGTCCTAACTTTTTACCGAGATCTGCTTGGTTACATGAGGATTGAGGATGATATCAAGAAATGTATTTTTAAGACTTAGATTAACTATGAAGATCACTCTCGTCTAGTGAGGTCTAATAAGTCCGATTGTGGTTTCTCCTCAATAATTCACTATAATCAGGAGTTCAGGGACTGCAGTAAGATCAGTAAAGATACAGCGGATAATTCATTGGATACATACGTCAAATTAGACAATGAGGCTTTCCCTTAAGTGGGTCTGTAACATCACGTGATAAAACAAATTATCCTGATTGGTCCTAATTTATTTGGTGCGTGATGACATTGTCGTCACAGTTGACCATGCATGTTTCAATTGTGGGGGATAATGGGATCACAGATCTTTTAATATAATGAGCCCTTTGGCTTGCATTACATTTAAATGTGAAGTTACTTTTAATCTGTCCCTGAATCGCTCTCTATTTTTCTTTCTTCTCTCGATTTCATTGTTAACCTTAGTTGCTGATCTTAGCTCTTGATTGGCAAACTTAGGGTTTTAGGTCGAAGCATTAAACTAACATTTTCTGCGGCAATTTTTCTTGCCTAAACCTAGCCTTGGCCTAATGCAAAGGGGGCTTTGTAGGGGCCTGGCAAGTGCCCATAAACTTTTTCCCCGATTTCGCATGCCAGCGCTGTAATAAATTGCCGGATAACAACAATTCGTTTCCAAGTATATTTGGAGAATTTAAATAGATTCGCAGAAATTCCTGACAATGATTTATACAGTGAGGAACGTATTTGAACGAAATGTTTTCTTGTATTTAAATTGAAAGAATAAATGAAACTTTTAGTCCTCCATAGTTCAGACAGTTTTTAATGTACAATGTCTATTGTGAAGCTTTAAAAAGTTTTTAAAATGATTGGTCTCGGTTTCAATTTTACATATTCAAGTAGCAAAACGTGACAAGCGACTGGACGGCAATGTATGTTATAAATAATCTATCAAATAATTAGTGTGGGTCGAGCTTTTACAGTCTACAATCAAGTTTTCAATCCAAATTTACTTCGTTGTTTCTTGTCTATAAAAGTTTATTTAGAAAGTTTCACTGTTTCAGATCCTAATTCCTATCATTCTCCCATACAACACATTCACTTCTATCGTAGTATCGTGTGTTTCTCTCCACTTCTGATCATCTCCTGAAGGGTTTACAATTTCAAGATTTGCTATCTAATCTGTTAAACACGGACATGCTGGGAAGAAAACCTGCGCGTTACCCACATTGCTTCTCTCGACTTTCCACTGCCAGACAAGAATTCTGCACGTGCGAGGAGAACTATCTGAGGGTTTCTCTGACAGCTTTATCGTTCGATCTTAGATTCCTCCCTGACTTATCCTGGATAGCTCGCTCCAAGTTAGCGTGGATTCTTACTGTTCGGACACACTTCTATAAGCTGCTCAATGACAATCTTTGCTGTGTCGACGTTTATAGACATGCTTTACGATAAGCTTTCCTACTCCTAGGCAGAAATAACCGACAAGGCGTGGCGTTTTCTTGGGTTGGTTCATGAGTTATACTCACTATTATACCAATTACAAGCAGTTTATTATATCTTTAAATTGATATTCTTAGTGCACGCTCACGGATTCCCTAGTTAATGACTCCGATATGGTTCACTTTTAGTTTTGTCGACAAATTAATCCAGGAGAATTGAAAAATGAATGGAATGGTCAATGGTGAGATAGTGGATATAGTGAATTTGCATGGAATAGTGAAATAGTGGAATGGAGAGATTAAAAATAAGAACTAGAAGAGTAGAAGAAATCAGGATGAACGGAGACGAAAAAGATCATACTAGCCATGACTCCTCAGCCATCTAATCCTCAATCTTAACACAGTTCATGTAGATTGTGACTGATTTGCAAAGAATTGTCCACACAATCAATCAATTACCATCACTAATTCTCTTCCAGGAAGCGTGCACCTTACTGTCTAACTTACCATGTCACGTGACTCGAAACCTTGAAAGTTGGCCGATAATTCTCCCCTCACCCGGAACAAACTTATATATTCAATCAAAATGCTAGGTGCTATTTTCATATTTTATGTGGAACAGATTTGGGTGGAACAGATTTACTTGTTTCCTTCCTCTCTTGTCTACATCAACCTTCTACGTTTAATGTCTATCTCTACTTGGGTTGACTACTTCAACAAATAAATCTTTTTTGCAGTGTCTGACAACGTAACCAATGATTTTTGGTGGTCAAGTTGCACTGGTAAATTTGTCAGTTCACATTTTGTTTGCTCTGAAACGCTTATTAGCAGCTTTACTAACTTGAACCGTCAAGTGAAACTAGCCCGAATGTGCACTATCCAGTCTTCCAGTGCAGGCTCTGTTTGCAAGTGCAATTTTACATTTAATCAGAAGTCCCTACTTCGTCTAACAATTTTCTTAATCAGGTCTAAGTGGATGGCTAACAGAGCGAGAACAAATGATATATATTATTATTGATTAACGCTGCTTCTTAATTGGTTTACATTTTCCTTAAGTCTGACGCGGTTTATAAGGCTGTGGTACGAGGGCTGGCAATAATACGTTTGTTCCTGGACGCGGCTGCAACTCAAACGTTTTTCAGCAATCTGAAACATTGTTCAGTGATTAAATATGTTTTTTTGCAATCTATAAAGCGTTGTTCAGTGATTAAATACGTTTTCAGCAATCTCAAACGTTTTTCTGCCATTAAATACGTCTTGAAGTCATGAAAATATTATTTTGGTACTTTAAAACGTTGCTCCATGGCTCCACGAAAAACGTTGTCCAAACAATGAAAAACAGTTTTGAAGTTGGGATACAAAAATGGTGATTATAGCGGTAGATATTTAAACAAAAATTTAATCGCTTTAAATCGGTCCATCTTTTAAAGTTCTGATCCTTGCAGTTGGTTAGGTTAAATTTACTGAAGTTTCGTGCTTATAATAGAAAACAAGGATCATCAAAAATATTTTTGAATTTTAGTTCTACTCGGACATGAAGTTTTGCAGCCAATGAGAGTTTGACTTTCACTGTCAGGCTGAATCTGAACATCAAATAGCGACCTAGTTGTGAGACATCAAGACATTGTTAAAATTTGTGTTGAAATTTCTGAGGTACTTGGAGAGTTGGTGTCAAGATTTTGACGGAAGGACCGCGGCCACGGTCTAAGTGTGAAAATAGTGCGTACCGTTTCAACGGGAGTTTGATTCGTGAAACTGCACCTGTATAAGTTTAACTTCCATCGACAAGGTGATGCATTCGCATATGTTACACACGGTGAAGACTCTTCAATGTTGCCCCAAACTATTAACAGCTTTCTTGAATTGTCTGTTTAAAATTTTCTATTGGGCATCAATTTACGTATCAATGTCATCAATGCCCCAAGTCTGCGTACATACATATTCTTGTCGGGAGCCGGTAACTCCGATTCGTTCTCTGATTTTATTCGTCATTATGGGACTATTTTCATCTGTTTTGCGAGCTGAAATGCATACTCTTCGTCTCTCATTGAAGAGTCTTGCCGACAATCACAAATGAACCTTTGGCTTAAAATGGCTGCCTGATTTTTGACCTTTCCGTTGTACTTGTAGTACTCCCGCAATTGCCTTATAGGGACTATAAATCATTATATCTTCAGAAGATCGAAGACAATTAGTATTCTGTATTCCATCTATTCTTGTAAGGCCAAAATTGAAGCAACTCTGTTTGCTTGTTTATCGATATATTTCTGAAATATTGTGCTTGACCAACTCCAAATGTAATATCATTGATCGTGTGGTTTTCGAAGGCTACTGATGACATCTGATCGAGCTATTTAATATGACTCAACATTATCATAATCATAACTGGACTCATAATCATCCAATTATAGAGTTTTATCATGTCATATTTGAATAGAGAAAAAAGTGTCGTGCCTATGTGTCTTGGTCAATGAAACAAATTTGATAATCGCACGAAAAAGTTATTCCTGGTTTACCCTCACACCGTTTTTTCCACTAGATAATCAAAGCCTGATTTTATTTTGGAATCGTTTCTGAGATCTTCATTTTACATAGTGCTTCAAATAAACAAATTTGCTGTATTACATTAACTATTTGACTAGCAGCTGCTATACTTCTTTACGTGTATAGCACTTTAGTATCTGCTAACCATGGAGTAGTGGAGTCTTATATAATCTAAAATACAGACTGTTTGCTGCATTCTATTGATAATTACTAACTTCGATGTTTTCATTGAATCTTTAATCTTTAAATTTAGAAATTCCCTGAATTTCACCCAAAATCGACTGAAAAACAAAAAACGTTGGCAGTGTTTTGTTGTTTCACCTTACTTATAGAATGCAACTACATCATATCGATATTGACAACGTTCATTTTTTTGTTTTTAAACCTCAAGTTTAAACGTGATAATTTTCAAGACAGATAAGTGCCGAATTTGATACCCAGAAAATGCTTTAAGAATTTTCCAGTTTTGTCTTGTCAGTAAAATAGTCTAGTAAGTTCCCTCACTTTGTTTTTGGCAACTTTCTAACAGCAGCAGTGGAAGACATATGTTTGTTGTGGAAGACATGCTAAAGACATGTTAACTGGTAAGCAGTTTACATGTTTGTTTTGAAAGACATGCGAAACTGCGAAATACATGTTAGCTAGTGAGCAGTTAACACTGCAACATTAAATCAAAGTTGGTCTAAAATGTTATAGCACTTGCTAGATAGAACTCAAACTTAGGTCTCTTGATAGTTCTATCGCTGCCTAAGTGAGTAAGTCTGATTTGATCCCATATTCCCATAGTTTTATCGCTCATGGTTCAGACTGATTTCAACCCATAGTTTTATCGCTCATGCTTTAATCTGATTTAATCCCGAAGTTTTATCGTTGCTTTAGTCTAATTTCATCCCATGATTTTATCGCTGCCTTAGTTTGATTTGAATCCATATTTCTATCGCTACTTCATCGGTTCATATGATATGTAATAAATTAATAACCTAGTTCTGCAGCTAATCCGATGATTACACTTTGATATTGCATTGCAAGGATTAATGTCTTCCTAATTACTTGCCCTCAAGTTCATAGCTTATTAGCTTCTTCACAAAGATTACCGATGGCACTCAGATTTAATTCGTTGAGTTTTATTGTTTCTCGTTAATTGAAATTCAGCAAAGCATAACTCTGCAGCACAGCAAGGCCCTACGACCACGCGCTTACTAACACTATCAGTATCAGCTAGCTAGGGAAAAGTGCGATCTGATCAAACAAGTGTCAGGAAGGCGAATCATGGAGTTTAAAATATAGGTTCAATTACTATCCATCATACTGAATTAGTCAATAATTTGATCCAGTGAGTTAATCACTTATAGATCCCTTCAGGCCGTGCGGAGCCGAGTTAGATTGCCAATACATTGACGTCCATCTTCAAAGTCGTATGATACTCGAGGTACTGCCGCGACACGTGCTGCTCCGACTGACCAATCACAACGCAGCAATCTGTCACGTGATAACCTAGCCGACCAATCAGCAGCCGCCATTCAAGCACGTGAAACTCACCTGAAGATCCGGATATACGTGGACGGGGTTTTAAAACTGGTAACTGGTGCTGCATTATCGTGGATCAAAGCACGTCTAAACTGAGGATTCAGGATTAGTGAACTTATGGTATTACTATTGCCGTTCAATAGCCTAGTTTTATTGCTCTCGCACACTATCTTTTAAGGATTGACCTCGGCTCGATCTCGAGGACGTACGAAAGTCGAAGTAAACCCTCCTTAAAATCCCCACAATCCCATTCCCTCTCGATCCCTGGTTTCTCCGGAAACTTCTCTACCTTCCTTTTCCTGCCTCGCTCCGTTGGTCAGACCTCCCTGCACTCCCGGCCAGCTCGTGAGGTTTCCAGTGTGACGTACTTTCGTCGTGACATCGCCTGGTCCGGACAACATGTTCTGGACTTGAGGGGAGCTCGACTTTTACCAGCCAGCTCTGTTGAAACTGCAGAATTTCGATGTACAGTTGTAAAGCTCACTATACTTGGTGGACCCATTTGATACTTCTCAGTGCGGATTTATCGTGATATTTCAACCCGAGCCTTGATTCCTGCCAGGCAACCATTTATGGGCTCTTTGGCAGGGAAGTGCGAACCAGAAACGTTTCGTTTTGTATACTTGCAATGAGCTGCGTGATAGGTATAAGGGAGAGTTGTTATGTGCTTGTGGGGGTTTGTCCGTTATCAAAATGGTAATATACACCTAGTTACCTTAATGGCTGTAAAGGAGTCGTTGGAATATCCAACACGACAAGGAACACATAGTTGCAGGAGTTTTTAGAGGGCTGGCAAGACCGTTCATGGCTGGTCAATGTACAGCGGGTTCTGTACTACAGGCCCTATTATCCGAATTGAAGGGTAATTATCAGATGGGGGAAGGGTAAATTTTCTGAGACGGCTTGGTCAGAGCAGTTCAGAGCTCCCTTTTCCCACCTGTCAGCAGACCTCAGAGGCTCGTTTTCACAACTTCATCCTCCGTATTGGCTAGCACAATGCACGTGATAAAAATTTCGGCCCCTGATTGGTTCCCGAGAGTGCCACGTGGGAGCCTGGGGTTGTTTGATTGGGTCTCTCCTTAATTTTGTGTTGAAGGCCAGCTCGCTGGACACAATTCAGATTTTAATTTGTTTTGCGAACTGCTTATTTTAGTGCGTTGTCTAAGATTTTACACCTGCTTTTTTATTCCCCGACTCATCAAGTTGAAACGAGAGTAACCAACTAAAGATCACGTGATCTAATTTAGCTTGATTGAGATACCACTGTTCAGCGGTCACTTCTTATCGAAAGCTTCTAAAATTTAATACCTAAACCCGGAATCTGAAATGAGGAGTCAGAGGTCTAGAGAAAAGGGGTAACTCCGAGTCTGAATCAAAAATAGTTACTTCTGTGACGCAAAAATAATCAAATGAGGACTGGGATATGACAAAAAATAAAATTGGGCATAATTTAAACACGTAACCAGTCTTAGGTTTGTGGTCTGAATATATCTGTCACATTTTGAGGATAAATGACGAAATTTAGTTATCCGACTTGTCCTAAATACCTGGCGGCACAAAATCATTTAATTGACGTAAATCTTATCATGTTTGATTATAGACAATTCATTAAGCTTGGAGTTTTAAATTTCATAATTAAATCTTTATAAAACCACGTTCAGAAAATCAAGTTTAGAAAGTTACTCCAACAAAAATTTAACTGTTATGTGATATGTTTTTCCGGAAAGAACATCATACCCCGGTTTACTTTCTTAGTTACAGTCTGCATTAGTCGCTATTTAGCAGTTCCGGTGCCCTTTAAACTTTTAGTAGAAGCTGTATTTTTTATTATCAAACTCTACTCTCAATTAAGTTTCTCCGATCAAATTGATAAGTAACCTAAACCCTTTTTGACATCAAGGCTATCATATACTGTTATCATTTTCGTTGTTTTCTTTCTCCGACCATGAAATCCCGACACGACCAGCACCGCACATAGATACACTCCACTCAACACCTACTACAACGTACAGATCATGCTGCACCGCACACACAAACACACAAACACACACATGGTAATTATCTCAATCAGTCAGCTAAATACGGCAGGGGAATTGTTGGAAAATTTCAACACCATTTTGTGAGAATTATAACGTCCTAGAGAGCGAGGGAGATGGCTGTGAAGATCTGACATTTGATTATCTCTCCCCTTTGTCTCCAAGTCCAAATTTGTGTCGCACGTCATGCAGGAGGGCAATATGAAGTACCCAGTTCATGACTTCGTCAATAGTTGGTGCTGTCACTTTATTTGTCGCTGTTTCTGTTGTGGAACTGGAACTCATCATCCGGAACTAACTATTTGATTTGGGTTAACAAGTTTTAAGAAGTTGTAACATACGTTCTTATCATAGTTGTCCTCCTTGATCAGTGATCAAATTTGGTAAATGTTCAACATTACATGTGCAGTTATTAAAAATGATTAGAAATATATTCATTTATAATGTTCGTTCTCGATTCCCAATTATTTCATGCTTTATAACCGCTGGACCTTATTCTTATTAAGTTAAGCAAATTTTATAAAATTTTTCTCTTGAAGCCAACATAAATTTAGAGAACTAAAAATGCTACAAGGTCTAGCTCGAGCTCCAAGGATAAATTTTGTCTAGATCTTGCGTCCAGAAAAGTGCAAGCACCGCCAACAGGGCGGAAACTTTTCATGTTGGACGTCCCCAATTACAGTCTTTGCCAGGACAACCGCGGGAGTAAAACACAGAGCCTTGGCCAGGGTTTAGTGAGCCTTATCGCTCTTTAACAGTCCTGAACTTAGTACCCAGCTTATACGTTCTAAATAACCGATTTGACTCACACAGGTGGTTGTCCCATGCTCTGATTACGGTCAAAGCTTGTTTGCAGTTAACTTGGAGGCTCTCAGGGGCTCATGTAGGGCTTGATTAACTCGGTTAACGTGCAGCTCCGATTTTCACGATTTACTGGATCGTACGAACCGTGTCACTTGTCACATGTCACATGTCACATGTCACATGACAAGGCAGGCAAAGAAAACTGATCTATCCCCGGTGAAGCACGCCAATATTTGGACATATCGGCCGTGCCTTTGAACCAGGTTCTGGTAAAAACAGTTTTCCTTTGAATTTATACTGAACATGTCAAGGTGGAACCATGTTAATGGAACGCCCATTAATTGACTACTCCAGTAATTGCCAGTGAACTTCTTTTCCTCGCAGGATTGTGGGTCTTCTTGATGGTTTGAGAGCCTCTGATAAGCATGCCATTGCTGCTTCCTGTCCTCTTCACAGTTATACGGCCCGAATCTTTCATTTTCCCTTAATGTCTTGACTTCAATAAGGACGCTTAAACTTGTCAACTCAAAGCCGTCTTGAGGTAGTTGATGGTCTTTTACCCGCGTGCTGCGTGCTTGACATTCCACTCTAATGAGCTAGTTGTTTGTTTACAATTTGACCCGCCGAAGTCAATAGGAACCTGGAATTCAGCGTTGGCGTGCCAAAAAAGCAAATTTTCTCAGCGGTAGGGCTACAATACAGCCCTGGTTCGGCCCTTGTGTGCTTGTATGCTAGGGAGAGCTTCTTTGTGTCAGATAATCCTCATCACTAATTGAGATGGTCGTGCAACAAGATAGTAACTTAATTTCAGAATCACAAACGTAACTTCTGATCCTCGGATCAATTTTTCTGGACGATTTGCGTTAAATGTTACAATGTCCTAGGTTTTTTTTATAGAATTCAATCCTGATCTGATTCACATTTCCACTTCCAGGTGTATCGAATGTTATATCTTTCCCTATTTGTAAACTTGATGAGCAATACTTCTGTGAGGTTATTGAATATTTTAAGATTCTCCTTGGTTTTCGACAATAAACCATAAAAGTGGTCTTAAATTTGTTCATCCCTCCATTTGCACTGCAACGAATGTTTTAACTTTTGGTTTAACTGCATGAAAATAGTTTTCCTAAAATAATATCCGATATGCCATTATGGAACTCATTTTCTTGAATCTACGATATTCATCTCCTGTAACTTTACTTTTGGTATTCGAATTTGTTCAACGATTGTATAACTGACAGTGCATAATTAACTCTGATATTAACTCCATGATATTGGTGAGATTTGACTATAGTCTTATCATACCAAAAACTCGTTAGCTATAGTAAGTATACCAAATAGATGACTAATAAAAGCTATAGGTTGACTTTTAAAATGCGATATTATCAGCTTTTTGTGGAATCGAATGTTATAAGGTTTTCAATTCGCAGACTAGAGACGGTTGCGGCTACTTTAATTGCACTACTGGGTGGTTGGTATCGAATTTGGCGAGTTTTTTGGTGGCTGCGAATTAGTTGGAGTTGACAAACTTTTGCCGGACCTGAGCAACAAATAAGACAGCTTATTAGGTTAAAATTTGGGAACTTTGACTATGCGACTTTCCGAGCTTTATAGTATATCTAAACCAAAATTTCCATTTACTCCATCATAATTAAAAACTTTACATGGCATGATTTTCCAAATAATCCCTGTAAAATTACTATCATTCCCTGTTAGCCCTCACTGGTTATTGACTGGAAAATGTCCCTAAACCCAAATGTCCCTAAACCCACGCATCTCATTCAACTCTCCGCCTACTCTTCTCACTAACTTAGCTCCGTCCAATGCTACTTTCCCAGACACACGTTGAATGCCACTAAGTGTCTCAGCACCACGGGGTAAATTCCAGGACGTTTAAAACAATTGAGCATGCAAGTACCCTGTCAGGGGTGAACTTTTTTAGCTCACATCAAGTTAGCTTCCTGCAGCTGTCACGTGACATGCAGGGTCGTGGTGTGAAATTTGGAGTTGTTCGTTCGTTATTTTGTTTGTCCGCTTGCAGCATGAAATGTATATACCTCTTCAGGACTAGAAGCATGCAGTTTAGTAGTTTAGGGCGTTTTGTTCTTGTGGGCGGTTGTCATCAATCGGTTGCGCCTACTGTCAAGCTACAGTGAAATCAATTGTGCATTAATCAAGCGTGTATAGTACTTTTTAAAATCCTAGACCATCCCGAAACCCAACCGATTTGAAACATTTTAAATAAAACAGCACGAGATATAATAGTTTTAAAACTTTCTTAAGTCTTCTTCGAAGGGTGTAACATCCTGTTTTATTGTGGGAATGATAATCTATACTCTATATACTATAAAGTTTGAATAGACGACTTTACCGGTTAAACGGTTGCTATATATATAAGCGGCACCTTTAAAACTCTGTACTCATGGCGACTCTAATGGTGATGTCTTTAACTTTTATTTTGAGCGGTTGTTGAAAGTTGTTTATTGATCTTTCTGCAGTTCCGAGGACACTCCCTGATTCGCAGATTGGTGTTTTCACACCGTCATTAAGAGCTCTATCACAGAGGGGGGGGGGGGGGGGTTAAGTGGCTGCTAAGATATATATATAGGTACACGTATATTGGAGAGCAGAACTACATAGAACTAGTATGACTTATTTCTTGATTTGTGGTGCTGCTTATTTGATTACAATTTTCTTTTATTTAGCTGATTATTGAGCCTTTTTTGTTCTGTTTTTGGCAGATTTAATCATCAATCTACTAGGGATGACGGGATCATCTGTTCAGATTACTATTTGATGTAAAAATGATCACCTGGAGCTATATGACCGAACTGAATCAAAAATGATCCATACATGATATTATCACAAGATATCATTTGGGGAATCCGAATACGATTACGATTCTTCAGTACTTATCATGATATTCTTGACATCTCTACAATGCGTTTTTGTATCCGGGAGTATTGGACTATTGGCAACTATTTGGGAGTACATATTAGCAACTTTCCGGGAATTTCGGAAAGTAGGCAACTATCGGTAGCCCTGGAATTGTGTACCTTAGCTTCAGCTGACTCGATATGAAATCAAATCGCTCAAAATTTTCCTCTTCAATTTCAATGAAAAAATTCACCATATTAGGAAAATATTTTGTCAAGAGTGAAGAGCAAATTTCGAGTCCAAA
Organism: Mnemiopsis leidyi; assembly: GCA_000226015.1. Lineage (NCBI taxonomy): Eukaryota > Metazoa > Ctenophora > Tentaculata > Lobata > Bolinopsidae > Mnemiopsis > Mnemiopsis leidyi. The sequence goes on along the minus strand of JH155242.1, from coordinate 20,983 downwards.
TATAAGTTTTCATCCTGCTATTCTGTTTTGATATGCAGATGTTTCTACAACTACAACTTACATGTTAGTGTTACAACTTACCTCAGTACCAAACTTTATTGAAGAATCGAAGTAAGTACTGAGTATGTTTTGGACGAGTTTCCTTGCCAAACGACATTTTGAAAACCCTAAAGATTTAAAACGACTTGGTGGCCAGTAGACTGAACCAATTGTATATGCAGGAATCTATTTCATTTGAGATTAGAGAAAAGAATTAATTCAGCGACCGTCTACTTTTGTCGTCTTCAAAAGTAAAATAAACCACACATTAACATCGAGTGGAATTATGGTATCTGTCTACTCAGGCCATTATACTTAACCTGCATTGAAAGTTTGCCAAATTTTCTCATGCCACCCAAACTACCCATAATTTGATACGGTCCCTAATTTTCAGAAAAATAACCAGCCATCTAAAAAATTTTCAAAAAGTGCTCGGCAAAAAGACAAAAGGGCGCTTCATCTCAAAAGAAAGTGAATAATGATATTGACATCATGTCCTAGACCTATTCATGTCGCCTCCAAACGGTGAGGCGGGAAGTTGCCATTCGGGTCGGCATAATTCTATTTGGAGAAATAACCACAGAGTCAGACAATCAGTCATTATGCCGTGTTAATGCTTTTTGTTTGGATTAGGTTTCAATGGATTCTTGTCCAGTTTCTTTGGGTGAAATTTTCAGACGATTATACCCTACCACCGGCACCTCTTTAAATTTATCGCCAAATATTTAATAAATATAATCGTCAATATAATTATTTCACAAAATGAGAGATAAGTTCCTCATATTTTTAGTCACTAATAAGCAAAACATCCAACCCGACCCGAAAAGGCACGTGCCACTCCTTGGAAAAATATCTTCCGGTTTCCGATGAGGAGCCCGCCAAACCCTTGAAGGTGATGTACAACCTGCAGCTGATTACTTTCAATTACTGCCCAATTATCTCCAATTATATCGTCCCTATGGAAGCAGCACAGTCTACATAAATGTGCACGTATTGTCTGGGACACACACGTGATTCTATCTGAACAGCTGTTTTACTTTAGATTGGTTAACTGCGGAAGGTATAAGAAGTGTTCTAATGTGGCCGACAAAACGCCTTATTTCATCAGCTACTTCTTTCAGTTTTCTTATCGCGTTCAACTTTATAGCAGCTACTTGAGCGGTTTCCGAATAGTACGTGTAACACTACAATCATTGATCAGGTTTTAGTAGTTCTGCTTGTTTGGTTGATAACAAAATTATTCTGCTTTCCTTTGCCTACTTTCACCCATCCTTCATTCTTTTCCGATTGGTCAAAACTTGTGTCATCATCAAGTGTCATCAAAATTTTTACATAACGCTCGTTATCTAAAATGTCTCTCCATTTAAAGATTTGCACAATCTCTCGATCAATAAACCCTCTCAACAATTTGGTGGAACAACAGCAGAGATGTTTCTATCTTTATCAATTTCAAATCTTCCAGTACCCTCTGCTTTCTTCTCGCCTGTATTCAATTAGCAGGAAAATATGCAAGCAATGTAAAGCACAAGTATCTCGCTGTTTTATATGTTGCTCAATGTTCATGTTGATTGTTATCGAACAAGCCTTGGGGCGAAATTAATTTGTCACGTCAAATAAACCTAACAAGGAGGACTGGTCGGATTTAATCACGAAAGCTATTCCTGACCCCCACCCGTCAATTCCCGAAAACCATGGTCCAATTTTCCGGCAACGACAGTGAACTATCTGAGCCTTGTACAATTCCGGGAGCCACTTGACCTGTACAATTACTATCAGCGCCATAGAGCTGGGGAACCCTAATCGCGCTTCATTTGAAGAATGTCGACACAGCCCGCTACTTTAGCTCGGTCAGTAATGAAATAATGAAATTCACCGACACTTCCCATTTATACTGACCCTCAAGAGGGTTGCTTTGTGCCGTCAAAAAGTAAAAGGGAAATGCTTGCACCACCAGGCATCACCATAACAACACCAGGCAACGCCATGGTAACGCCAGGTAACGCCATTGAGGTCCTATAACAGGTGACCCAGCTGTTATCTCTCTCTCGCGCTCTGAATTAGCACGATGTGCCCGGCGTGGTCACGTGATCATGTCACAGGTAATTAAATGGACTGTCCCTTAATGCCTACGGCAATAAAACCTTTCAACAAGGGTTATACCCAGTCTGAACGTCAACTGCATGCTTCCCTTGCTAAGATGGATAGAGAGTAGCGTCCAGCTAACCCTTACTACGTTTTCGGTTTTTCTTCATCATCTTCATCATCATCTCACAGTTTGACTATTTATCTCAGTTTTGAGATAACAGGGAAGTCGTCACGTCGTTTCCTGTTAGACACAGAAACACGACGTGAGATAGTGAGATCATTCATCAGATGTTTACCCAATATGGCGGTTTAGTTTGAGGTCGAACTTGGGACTCGGACTTTGTGCTAGGGCTTCTCAATTGTAGCGTTATAGCTGGCCGGAAGTTTTGAAAATTGCTTTGCGCTTGTGATTGTATTAACGGAATTTCTGTTTTTGCTATTTTGTAACGTTTGTTGTGTCCTGTCCCGTAGCTTGGTCCCACCTAGGTATTCCGTTTTTCAGAATGTTTTTTACCTTTTTGTTGTTTTTAAACCTCTTTTAAATGATATAGTAGTACAGTAAAACGTCAATTTACCGTGCCTCCACTTACCGTGTCCCTCGAATCTCGATTTACCGGGCCTTCTCCCTTTCCCCCACAAGGCTCGGTAAATAGAGGTTTTACTGTATCTATATCTTGAGCCACATTTCGATATTCGCTAACCTCAATACAACCTCTCAGGAATGCTATGTGGCTTATCATCTTGAACTGTTTACATCTTGTTTCATCTTACTACGAAAGATCAGGTACAAACCATGTTACAATTTTTTATGTTTGAAAAAGTTTTCCAAAAACGCTTAATCTGCAATTGATTTCCGGCCAAGGAACGCAAAATAGTTAAAGCTGTGTTTCACGAAGAAAATGGTGCCTTGATCGAAAAGGATCAAGAGCACTTTTTGCTTGATTTTTGAATACCGACATTCAAAATAGATTAATCAAATATAAATTACTTTAGAGAATAAAAGAATAAATTAATTCAAACCTATAACTTAAAACCTACCACTTCAGATTCCGCCTGTTCCACCTATAACTTAAAACCTACCACTTCAGATTCCGCCTGTTCCACCTAGAACTTAAAACCTACCACTTCAGATTCCGCCTGTTCCACCTAGAACTTAAAACCTACCACTTCAGATTCCGCCTGTTCCACCCTAATACTCAACTGTAACAGAGATACAATCGGGAGGTGTGATCGTCTCTACCACACTTACTTCACCGATTGTAAAGAAGAGTACGATAACACAAACAGTAACTCGTGTAGCAGAAAGTGTAAACGTGCATTTAAAGCTCTCCTGAAACACCCCAGTTTCAGCCAAGACAGGTCAGTTTTATGAAAGGAGTTACATGGAATAGGTTTTATAAATGATATTAATAAGTAATAAATTATGATGTTAGCCTTGCATCATAGCTTTTTAACTAAAAAAACGTTCAGTCCTTCAAAAATCTCAAAAATTTAAATAATAATAAAAGCTTTGAAATACATATTAAGATTTTCGTGACCATCATTGTTGGAAATTTTTGATCGTTGACATGGTTCAACATTCTTGTCCAATATAAAAGTTCCTTAAGTATTTTTGCGGAAAACATTTTGAATCTATCCCTCGCAAAACTAGTAAACTAAAAACTTAAGCTCGAGTAGTGTGTATAATATATAGTGTATATACCGGCCAGCCGCGAGAGTACAGCGGACTTTCTGGGACTCCCAGTTTTGTAATTTGCTGATGACAAGCACGTGAGTGAAGGTACAAAACGTGGCGGTCTTTGCGTCACTGAGTGTAGCTTTACAACTTAATTGTAGCTTAAAATGGTCCTCACGTTATTGAAAATTATGTGTATCCCAGCTTGAGCTGCTTCCTTTGACAATCTGATCTAAGACTGATGAAATATTTGCATCAGTGTGAAAACGAACTATTCGAGTTCTTCCTAGAAAAATTATTATTATCTCTAACGAGAAAAAGTATTTCAAAAAGACCAAACCTTGACCTGTATATTATCATCATCATGTGTATTATCATCATGTGTATTATCATCATGTGTATTATCATCATAGTGTATTATCATCATGTATATTATCATCATGTGTATTATCATCATGTGTATTATCATCATGTGTATTATCATCATGTGTATTATCATCATGTATATTATCATCATGTGTATTATCATCATGTGTATTATCATCATGTATATTATCATCATGTATATTATCATCATGTGTATTATCATCATGTGTATTATCATCATGTGTATTATCATCACGTTATATATTATCGTCATGTGTATTATCATCATGTATATTATTATCACGTATATTATCATCATGTTCTCTACCACTACCAGGTTTCAGAACTGTAGCTGCAGTCAGGGCGAATATCCCCACACTTGCGTGAAACAGAAATGTAAACTCATCACAGCTTGTCTTGGCGGTGAGTTTTTTATTTACCACTTCCATTTCGAAATAAACTTTATAAATTATCCTTCAATTTTCATTCAAATCTGAAACATGAGTATTTACTGTTGCCTGTGAAATAAACTGTTGATATTTTAGCTTTCCTTCTTTGTGCAATTGTGCAACTAATATACACTCTTTTGGTTCGTAATGAAGTAATCATTCTTGAAGTTGACGGCTTCTTCAGTTCTTGGCGATTTTTAGGTTTACGGATCTAATTATAGAACTCTAAGGCAAAGAAATGAATCCGGCAGAGTGCCAAATTGTAATGATTGCTGCCACTGAATCCTCTTGGGAATGTGTTTTATTTAGAGGTCAATAGTTCAACGACTAATTTTTGGAAAAAACAAGGGTTTCACTTAGGAATGGCACGTGCCGATGCATTGTTGAACTTTCGAAAACATTATTGTATCGAATTCAAAAGACGAATGGGGAATTTTTTAACGACAGATTTATGTCAATGCTTTTACATTTATCTAGCCACGTGCGCCTCCCTTGCTGAAAGGTTGAAATTCAGACAACTACTGTCCTATCTCTGTAGTGC
>JH155242.1:0-12283 GCA_000226015.1 Mnemiopsis leidyi | reverse complement strand
GTGTGTTATCATGGTACCTAGTTGTCTACAGAGCAGTGTGTTGTCATGGAACCTAGTTGTCACAGAGTAGTGTGTTGTCATGGTACCTAGTTGTCACAGAGAAATGTGTTGTCATGGTACGTAGTTGTCACAGAGCAGTGTGTTGTCATTGTACCTAGTTGTCACAGAGCAGTGTGTTGTCATGGTACCTAGTTGTCACAGAGCAGTGCGTTGTCATGGTACCTAGTTGTCACAGAGCAGTGTGTTGTCATGGTACCTAGTTGTCACAGAGCACAGAGTTCTTCAACACATGTTCTATGATTAAGTTTCTTGTGGATACTGAGACCATAATAATGATAATTTCTACTAAATTCAACAGAAAACCGCTTGTTTCAAGCGACCTCCCAGAGTAGTCTCAATCACACCGCACTATCAGGTAAACTGTGAGACAGTTATAGCACACTGCGAGAAGAAGAACGATTGTAGTCCACTGTTAACTACAAGAGACAGGGCCTGTACAGGTCAGTGTCTATTTTACTTTAAAATTTTGACAAAATTTTATTATTACTTTTTTATTCATGACTGGTTTTTCCCTTTTTTACACAACTTGGTTCGTCTCATTGCTCAAGACCAGCCGTTCTCAAATCCAATATTTGATTATTTACCTAGGGTTTTTTTAGCTAACGCTAATCTTTAATTTCTGAGTGAAGCGAGTGATACACATAACTTTGAGTAAACTCATGCTGATCACAATATACAGTACAAGGAGGTGGGTAACGTTAGTAAGCTCCTCTTGCGATGCACAAACCCATCTAAAAAAGACTTGTACTCGTCATCGAGTGATACAGAGTATCCTCAATAAATGTATTTAATTTGTAGTGTTGAAATAGTTTAAAACTGCTAACTTGCTTAAATCTAGTGCTTTCTGTTGCTACCTCCGTCAACTTATTTCAGTAAAGAATGACAATTTTTTGGTTTAGAGATAAAACCAGTAAAAAAAGTAACTGTGATGATTTCTCTCCCAGGGTTCTCAGTGCAGAGCCAACACTGTACCCCAGAATGTGCTCAAGCTAACCAACTTCTTAAGGATAACTTTGTGGGTCGTCATATGACGTGAGTAAAGAAAAGTTTGTGTTGTTTCTGAAAATCTCAGTTTTCTTATGTTTGTAGAGAAGGTTTACAGCTACATGAATGTAAATATGATCAGTATACTTTACTTAGTTAGTTAGTAAAACTAATTGCGAACTTGCAGTATTCGATTAGATAACAAATTCTTAAATCACGCTGCTTTTTGGCACTTGTAGCTATAGGCACTTGTAACTATAGGACCAACAAATTACGCCAAATCAACTCTCTATTTCTTGATAGATGACAACATTTGTACCAAGATTTTAATCATAGTATTAATAACTATTATATAAAGATAATAAAGCTTTTCATTTCTTCAGGACGTGCAGGTTTGAAACACCTTCACATGAAACGACAAGGTTCAGTAACCTCATCATGTCCTGCTTACCACGTGACACTCAAACTCAGGTACGGTTTTTATTGTCGTTGTCATGGCTTTTATTGTCGTTGTCATGGTTTGTTATTGCCGTTGTCATGGCTTTTACTGTCGTTGTCATGGCTTTTATTGTCGTTGTCATGGTTTTACTGTCGTTGTCATGGTATTTACTGTCGTTGTCATGGTTTTTACTGTCGTTGCCATGGTATTTACCGTCATTGTCATAGTTTTAGTGCCGTTGTCATTGTCATGGTTTTTATTGTCGTTGTCATAGTTTTAAACTCTTAGTTAGGTACAGTCTAAAAACTAGAAACATTAAACCCGGTGTCCCTCAGAGCCCAACTTACCGAACAGAACACCCGAGCCGCCCCATCGGAGACTGTAAGAGACAGTTCCTGGAGTGTACTAACGATGACGATTGTATCCGGGGTTACAACAAAGTCATGAGGGAATGCAAACGGAGAGCTCCTAATGTGAGTAGGTTCGATTGAGTGCGGAGCAAACCTATTTTACAATCCTAAACTCAAATTTTGGAAGAGAGTTCTTGTGAAAATTTGAAATTCATTTTATGTGATTTCAGTTAAACTCGATTGTTAAATTGAATATTGGTTAAAACTACAACAGTTCTGAGATTTTTGGCTGAATACAGAAAATTTGTGAAATTATAAATATAATAAAAATTTAGCACCCGACTTTTTTTTCACACCCGACTCCTCCGCAGAACTTTGCGATCTCGACCTGTAACGCGAAGTGTGTGAAGGCGGTGGGACAGTTTAGGAACCTGGCTCAGGGTAGTGCCCTGTGGGACTGTTCCTGCACCGGACAGCTGGTGTCACGACGTTGTGACGTCATCAAGCACACCTTCAGCGATATCTGCAGTAAGTGTAGCAATACTGGGCTACCTTTTATTTTTGTCATCATATGGTCATATGGACATTGAATCTTTTTAGAAAACAACTCCCGAACCTTTTTCGCAACAAAAAATTGGCGGGCATGTCTCACAAAGAGTAAAGTATCCAAATTCAAGCTCGAATAAACTAAGGTTGTAACCCCCCCACATCAGGTGGTGAGCCGTGTGTGGATGTTGCTCCCCTGGACGAGTGTGCCCGATGTGCTGAGTCCAACCTCTGCAACAGCGACTGTGGTCTCCTCTGCAAGAAGTCATGTGACCGGTGTCCTGATGCTGTGCAGGAAGATGAGCGTGAGTACCTGTTTGGAATTATACTGATCCTTCTAGAACTGTAGGGAAAATTTTATTTGTTTTTTTATGGTAAAGCTTCAAGATTCCTTACACGGGTACCTGATCTCAGTTTTGTTTTGGTCCTCATTTAAGTCCAGTATTGAACACTTACTATATTTCAGCTACAACAGAAGGACCGTCTAACAAGCCCATTACTCTTACTACCGTGGAAGAAAGTATAGCCACCTCTCAACCTACACCAACAGGTATGAAAACGTAACTTATAGCTCTTGACGGTTCTTGCTGTAATGATAGTCATTCTAATTGCTATTGATCCTTCTTGGTTATTGATCCTTTCTTTTGTTTTTTCAGCTGGTTCATCTAACAACTCCAAACTCTTCCTCCATTTTCAATAATACCCGATAAACAGTTGTTATTTCAGAGCTGCAGATGGAATCGAAGACACCGCCCAGTAAAAAGATCCTTAACTTTTACAAAGGTTAGTTTCTATTAAATTTTCTCTTCAGAAGGTAAATTATTACCAATATTATCTTGAAAAGTTGGAATGATCAGCCGAATAATTGGGGAAGTTGGGTACAATAAAAACTATAATTAAGAATTAGAACCAGTTCGTTTCAGTGAATGTGACTTGTGAAGAATACATGAATGTTAGGATAGACTACAGTGCAGAGATTGACTACTCTCCCCACTTCACAGCAGAAGGTATTTCTAAGATTTCCAGAATTAAGTACATGTATACCTGAAAAAGCAGAACTAAATCTAGAACTATAAAAAGTGATCGGATTTAAAGCTTATGAAACAATCAGGTATAACTAAGCTCGTGTTCCCCCAGACAAGTCCTGCGAAGTTGAGGCGTCTCCGCCTGGGAGCAGAACCGCCATTCTAAAACTCAAGTATAATCCTCCTGACTGCGGAACTAAGGAGGACAAACAGTCCTCTGACAAGCAGTACAAGGTCATGAGGAACCGGGTCAGTAATTATTGTAGGACTGAATCCCTGACGGACTGAATAATTCCTAGCGGACTGAATCCCTGACGGACTGATCCCCTAACAGAATAAATACTCGGCGGACTGAACCTTTAACTGACTAAACCCCTAACGAACTGAATCCTAGCCTTACGGACTGAATTCCTATCGCTAATTATGACAAAAATTTAAGGCTAGATAAAGTCTGTTAAGATATTCATATACAGGCCAAACAAATCCGACCATAATCCTAACCCTGACCTAAACCCTAACCAGACCCTGTCGGCTGTCCCTAAGGATTGCCCTAGCAGAGACTATATTGTCTAAATTTCAGATTTACGTACGGAGTGTGGCGGGATCAGAATACGACCCGATCAAGGAAATAGAATGTAGGATCCCTTACAAGAAAGAAGAAGAAAAACCAAGAGCAGCAAAACAGCACAACGTCAAAATGAACTTTTTCAGCGACAGCAGATTTTCTCAGAAATTTGACTCTTTTTTAAAAGAGGAGGGTCAGAATGTGCTATTTCTTGGAGGGAGCAAGGTAGGTTGCTATAGTTTTGTTTTCTTTAAATCTTACAGCATCTCAACTAAGTTTCAAACTAAGTTTTAAACTAACATCCAAGTTTAGTTTCCGATTGAATTCAAAACTAAGTTAAAACTTAATTTTAAGCTAGGGTCCAAACTAGGTTTTCAACGAAGCTCCAAACTAAGCTTTAAACTAAGTTCCAAGCTAAGAGTAAGATCCAAACTAAGTTTTAAACTAAGTTTTAAACTAAGATTCAAACTAAAGTTTGACCACGTACTAACCTAGGTGGTGTATGTAGAGTTGAAGTCGAATGATAGCAGTAGCTTTGTCCTAGAGACCTGCTTTGCTACTCCCAACGGCAATCCTGACTATCCAGCACCACATTACTTCATGAGGAACGGGTAAGTACTTTTTTCCCGGCCCTGTCTTAATTTATTATACTTTCAGATATATAGCTGATTTGGTGGGGTAAAACTGGACATCAAATTGAAATAGATCCAGATAAGATTTAATTATTCGTTAATCTTGTAAAGCTTCTAAATCTTTTATCTAAGATTCCATCTTTGGTTTTAGAGTCTTAGACTTAGAATTGATTTTAAGTATATTTCCATATGAATCGCGATGCCCATTGCTCTGAGTAGGAATTATTTTTCGTATCTATAAGCTACAACCCGCATCTTAACTTACTAATACTCTAGAACCTGCTAATACTCTAGAACCTGCTAATACTATAGAACCTGCTTTGCCTTCAACCCGTAACTTTCACCTCTCATCACTTCTCCCAGAACTCACCAGTTCTTTCCCGCCAATTTGTCTGTCACAAATTCCGGTATTAGTAACGAAACTGCGTTTCAGTAAGCACATCTGTTTCAGGTGCCTGAAAGATTCGAGTTTCAACATGGTAGAGTTCGCTCCAGGAACCAGGTCCAGATTTAGCTTCTACCGCCTTGTTTTCGCCGATAACAAGTTCTCCGGACGGGTAAGTAGCTCATTGCTTAAATCAAGTAAATAAAAAGTACAGCTTAGCTTATTATTCTGGAGCGGATGGACCGAAGGCGAATATTTAGCATCGGAAGTCGTTTTCAGCTATGGAGGTTTCCCAAAAGGATATCATCCTTATGTTTATGCTTATAAAATTTCTAACCAATGAAACAAAATCTCCAGGTGTATGTTCACTGCAACGTGCGGTTCTGCGACAGTTCGGACCCAGACTGCCGGTTGAAGAACTGCGGACAGAACGAGATGAAGAGATTCGAACAGCTGGCCGTATCTCAGGGACCATATACTTTTGCTCTAGCGATCTCAGGTAAGCCTCCACATATTGGTCGAAGTGTTCTGATGCTTATATGTTTATCTGTCGGCGTGCCAAATACCCTTTTTTTGGCTCAGAGATTGGTGGGTTTAGACTTCCTTGTTTTCAGTTCCTAAGCTACTCTTAAAGAAGGACAGATTCTCACAGCTTTCATTTCGTTTACTCTTTAACTTGACTAATCTTAGATAAATTGATGTGTGATGGAAGATTGGAAGGACATTACTCAGTAATTTAGTAATTTACTAAGTAATTTATTGACTCCTCTATGAAGAACGTAAATGATATTTAAGTAAGATACCTCAGTAGACCTAGGTCAAATGACAACTCGAAATTAAAAAGATGATTTTGCTAACGATGATTCCTCTTCAGATGCACTAAGAACGACTACTTACAGTATCCTGCTGTTACTTCTTGTCTCTCAACTCCATCTCATTGTCAGAAGATGAACAGGTTTTTACGATGTCAGCTGACGCTTGTCGCTAATCATTGAGGACCATCGTACAGCTCTGATTATAAATTCTTCATTTCTTTGCTCGAAACCGCAAAACATGGCAACTGAAACCTGGTTTTAGGGCACTCCGGAGCAATCGGAGAGTCATACTAATCATACGGATGATTATCGGTCGGAAACTGAACAGATGCTGTTTGTGAGGTTGTGCACTCGAAAAGTTGAACTGTTACGCAGTCAAATATATTGCAATTTACGCAGACTCATAATTTTATTTGTAACACCAGAGACACATTTAAGTTCTGATTGGCCGATGGCGATTAAGTTAGAACACTTTTCAAAGTCACTTTTTAATCAAAAAAAAGTCTAAATAAAGTACAACTATCCATCCAAGCTTGATCGAAGTAGGTTTTGGGCAGCACTAAAAGTATAACGAACTTTTATTGATGATCGATAACGCAATTTAAGAACTTCGATGCAACACTAACATATTTTAAGATAGATTGAATCATTAAATTTACTAATTATTGATGAAATAATCACACGAGCAATTTTAACTGCGCACAGTGCGATTAACCCCAAAAATATAGCGCTTAATGTCTTAAAGTAAAGTTACTTAGTTAAATAAGTGTAGTTACTAAGTGTAGTTACTTTAAGTGTAGTCACCAAGTGTAGTTACTAAGTGTAGTTACTAAGTGTAGTCACCAAGTGTAGTTACTAAGTGTAGTTACTAAGTGTAGTCACTAATTGTAGTCACTAATTGTAGTCACAAAGGAGCAGCGAGCATTTATATTTACTCGCTGGAATGTCACTGTCTGCAGCTCCCAGCCAATAGTTCAATGTGACCTCTGTTGTTATTACTTTATTTGTTAGATTTGTTATCGACTTCTTACATAAAAGGACATCGCATTTTTTAAGTGTAATATTGAACCAATTATTTGTTTTGACAAAAGTTAAAGTTAAATGGAAATTGAACATGAAATCACTGTTAAATTGAATATTTTTAAATCCCATTTTATTTATTGCTTCCAGTTGATACTTTTACTTATTCAAGACTTACAAAAAACAAATTTAAAGAAACATGACACCTTCTTATAAACTTTAGTTCTAATAAATTTCTCCCAATGATTTAATGGTTTAATTTTACTACACCTGGAATAACTTCCATTATATATTCATACTTATAGATGAAACCAGTATATCATCATCAATCTAAGTTAACTCCAAAATGATTGAATACATCTACCTATCAATCTACCTATCAACCTATCTTCTCCCATCTTTCTTCCACGACCCGCTAGAAGCCTTCGAAATAGCGGACGAGCGAAGACAATTGCCCACTTTGCAGAAAGAGAGCAGGATTAAGAAAGTTCTGCATTGGTAAAGACTCCCTTTTGGATGTTGGATAGCTCACTAGTCACTTATACACGGGATTGGAGTTTGGACCTTTACTGCTCATCGTCATTGCTAATTTGCTTTGTTGTATCCTTTATAGGTTTAAGAAAGTATGTACTTATATAATAGTTGATAGTACACTAATCAAAAACACCTCCTTCAGAACTGAAATGCCTGTCCACTGCGACTAAAGGAAGGCTGAGCCGAATTCTGTGATCACAACTAACGACCAAGAAAATCGGTGCAAAGGCAAATTAATTGGTATCAGCACTATAATAATAACAAGCAACCATGAAGAGAGCACAAGATGATCCCCTCAAACTGGTGTATAATACCAGCTCGTATTGATGGTTAACAGTAATATGTATCTGGGGAATTAAAAAGCATATAAACTTGCCAATAGAAGAACCACAGGATAAAATTCTACCAAACCTCAAGGCAGTGTTGTCACTGTAACATGAGGGAAAGGATAAAGGACATTTACAACAATTTCGCAAGGTATGGCGTGAGTCCTACACCGAGTCCCTAATTTTCTTGGAAAAATGATATAGGAGCAGTTACACAGGACCTTACTGGCACACTGGTTCGTGAAGAACCGCTTGATAACAGCTAAAAAGCCGCTTAAGAACCGCTTAAGAACCGCTTTAAAACCGCTTACGGATTAGGGTGAGGTTAGGGTTAGGGTTATTGTTAGGGCTATGTGACTGTTGGCTTATAGCAAGCGCGGCTCAGCTGCTTAACATGTGCAACTTAATAAAATAAACAATTAATTAAAACAGCTTACAGTTACAGAATTTCTACTAAACATATTTTGGTTCTTAAGCGGTTCTTAAGCGGTTCTTAGCCGATTTTAAGCGGTTGTTCGACATTTCTTAGCCGGCTCTAAACGCTTCCTAAACGGCTCTTAAGCGTATCTTAAATGGTTTTTAAGTGGTTCTTAAACGGCTCTTAAGCGTTTTCTTTAACGGTTCTTAAGCGGTCCTTTATAGGTGGTGGGAGGTGTTTGACCCTCTTCCCACATTCCATTCTCAAAAAGACTGTTAAAGGGAAAGAACTTAAGGAAACTGTGTTTTTTTAACAGTTACACTTACCTCGCTTGATTTTCTATTTTCCAAAGTATATGAATTAGTAAAATAACCCTATTTTGTATGTAAGTGCAATATATATTTGGTCGCGAAATCTGATACAATGATACCAAATTCTTAATCCATGTTTGGATTCAGATTTCAGTTATCAGCCATTGGATTGTTTTAATCATGAAGTTCCCTTACTTCAGACTAAAACAATTCTTAATCTTACCATACTTTTAAATAAAGCTAGGAAAATTTACAACAACAATTTTACTACTAAATTAAAATACAGTCTATAAAATAACTGTGTTTAACCTATTTTAGAGCATGTCGATGAAGATAGGGTAAGATCATCAGATGAGAAAATGATTTTTCCATCCTCACAGTGCGCTTTAGTGTTTACATTTTGTTTAACTTGTTTTTTTGGACACGTGAACGGTAGTTCTGTTCCGTGCTTTGCAGTTAACATAGAATCTTCCACTACGATCTTTAAAGCAGAGATGGTACTGTCCAGACAATCGGCTGAAAAAGTTGAATTTTTGTTTCTTTTGTTTTTGAAATTTAACTTTGTGCGGGGACGTGATTATTTAAAGAGCTAAAGATTCCACACAGTGACGCAATCATGAGGGGAGCCATATCATCTTAAAAATGTGTGAAAATTTTGCAAGATTATCTGCGGAAAAATATGGGCAAATTTCGCAAGATTAACAAGAGTTAAATAAATAACTAATCTATTTAAACTTATTTAACGAAAACTCTGTGGAATACTGGGGGAAAATTTTGCTATTTTGACTGAAAGCTTTGGGGGATGTTCCGACTCTAGTTATGTCATATCATCGGGGAAGTGTCATGATGACGAATTTTGTCAGAGGTGAAGGGGGTAAAAATGCCGAAAAATTGATGACGTCATTTGTCAACATCCCCCTCTTAAACCCGCCGCAATCCCGAGTAAAGGAGACGAATGTTGTGATCTATCACATGGTTCAGTACCTTGCTTCCTGATAACCGCTATTTCGTACACAGAGAACCATATAACGCCACTAACTTCCTCCAACTTGAGAGTGTCCCCCGTGTTTACAGTCGGAGACAGGAGACAGATCAGATACTGCTCCCTCAGTACTGACGGTCAGGGTGTAGTACCTACAGTAGTAACTACCAACACAGTTACTACAGTCAGTGTCAGTGCAGGTCCAGGTGAGGAAGGGAGAACCATCACTGCTGTACCATATCACTTCTTCAATACAGTTTACCTTGTCGAGAGTTATCTTTAACCAGGATGTACCGTCTGAGCCAGCTGTTGTCCAAGAGTAGGTTTCCAGATCCAGGTCTATAGCATGTCTTGCACTGTTAAGCTCCTCATTATTCCCGTAAGTAGCAGAATGTTCTACACTTACTGGTGTTATCTCTCCAGCTTCTCGCTCTCTGATTGCTGAAATAGAGAACGATTATATTTGTTTTTTGTTGACTCATCGCGTTTTTGATGGAAATATATTTTATTCATACAGTATATCGCTGATCGCATCTACTTCTAGGAAATAAGTTTTTGTTTATTTATATGCTATTTGAACGGTATTAGCATAAAATTTATTATTAACTTACCGCAAAAAGACTGGAAGAATAACAGTTTGATGATCAAATAGTAAACCATTGACGACATCATCTTGTTTCTTATCTGCATTAAGATCAAATAATCCTGGAAGCAGAAAAACAGTTAAAAACAGCAAAAAACTATCTTCAGACGCGGGTGGCTGAGTTTGGTCTAACGTGGAAACGAATTGGATTGTTAGCATTTATTTTAGTTGTCATCACTCGTTCTACATACCAAATATCATGCTGGGATCAGGAAATAAGGGTGCACTTAGTAACAGTAAGATGTTATCTGATGGTGCAGCTTAGTGCGGTCACCGCACCAAACGAATTGAAAAAGAATTGGCACAAACAATCAACAATTATTGTAGTTTTCATCTGACACAGTTTTACATCAGTGTTTGAATTATAACTTGCTTTTGTATTCTGGCAATTATGCAGTATAGTAATATCTAGTAACATATAACAAGTAAGTGTGAAGTAACATGTTTAACGCCTCGAGCGTAACGATAGGCGTAAATCTCATTATTCATCGAAGCCGAAGGCTGGGTTGAATGATGATATGTTTTCAACGAGGGCGGAGCCCGATTTAAAAACATGTTGTTACTTTGCACTTACGAGTTATTTAACGATATTATTTACCAAGTAAAAATTGCAAAAAGTGTTAAGTAATACTAATAGCAAAAAGTGTTAAGTAATGAGACTAACCAATAACAACTCTCGATTTTAACCTCGTGAGTTGGAGTAATAGAAACTCCACCAGTAGGATTGTGTTGTAGCTGTCACGTGGCTTATAGCTTTATTCCGAGGGTCCATTAAGTACCCACGAAAATGATATAAGTGGGCTTTGTGTTTGTTCGAACAATACTGAAATCTGGCAGCGAGCCAAAATAAATCGGCGCATCCTGTTGCTAGCAGTTGGATGTAAAAAGTGGAAGGTGTCATTAAATCCCGCTGGCAAAATAATTACTAACTTAAATAGTTCATAAGAATAGTTCATAAGAACACCAACAACGTTGGTGTTCGGCACAACTACGGCACAACTGTAAAAATAATAGCATAAAGTGTGAGGTAATACGGCACAACTGTGAAAATAATAGCAAAAGTGTGAGGTAATACGGCTAAAAGTGTGATGTAATACTAAAAAGGGTGATGTAATACGGAAAAAAGTGTGATGTAATACGATAAAAGGTTATGTGATACGAAAAAAGGTGATGTAATACGAAAAAAAATATGCAAATAACACGTTTTACTATACCGGTATAACAGCATCATACGGTAAATACGTAATAGGTTTTTCTATTTTGTTGAGACGTCATTTTTTTGACAGTGTTTTTTATAATTTACTAGTTAGGAATTAAGATTTAGTAGATTATTTGTAGGTCAAAGTTGTTTAAGAATTATATTTGTTGCCTGTCACCTGACAACAAACTTTCAGCCAGACGATGATAGATTGATAGATGTTGAACCTAAATTGAAGTATAACTGCAGAACAGTGTCTTACGAAAAAGATGCTTACATTTGTCATATCTTTAAGTTATAGTCCCATTCATTAACTAAGATTTCGAAGAATGCCCTCTTTCGGGTTTCATCATGTTTGAAATAAGAAGTAATCAATAAGTTTAACAGTTTAATCATATGTTTCATCATGTTTGAAATAAGAAGTAATCAATAAGTTTAACAGTTTAATCATATGTTTCATCATGTTTGAAATAAGAAGTAATCAATAAGTTTAACAGTGTGTTTTTCCTGTGACGCGTTATACTTATAGTTTCTAAAAATAATATGTAGTTGGTCTTGTGAGAGAAATATTATTACAAAGAAGAGAAATTTATAGGCGGTAAGTTTAGCCGGGAAAGCGGACCAACTGATCCTAACTCAATATCCAATCGTCATTGCAATTATTGCTTACGTGCACCAAAGGGTCCACCTTCATTTCAAAAGATTCCAAGTGATGATGTGACTGAGTTGAATGAACTTGAGAACAAAATCATGTTGGAGAGGATCAGCTAAGCTTAGTCAGCATACATGATGTTACAAATCCTCTGGGGCATCAGTTTTAATACTTTCAACAACTACTATTATACAAATAATTTTAGGTATGTCCAATCGCATGGAATAAGAAGAGACGATGCATACCGGTTAAGTGACGACACTCCCTTCTCCTTCTGAACCAAGCACAAAGAAGCTTGCAACTATCTCTGGAAAAAGGTCTGTTATTGTCTGTTTTGAGTCTGCGATGAACTTTATAGATTACATCTCATCGTTACCCCTTGACAAGTCTTCGGGAAC
>JH155231.1:26448-47636 GCA_000226015.1 Mnemiopsis leidyi | reverse complement strand
TTGCTGACGCCATACTCATATGTGACACGCGCTGACACTGCACACTGACAGTGAACGACCCTTTAAGTTTATTTGTAGGTTGATAACCTACTGTCGCGGCCATCACGCGCTGTCACGCATTATTCTGGCCTGGCGACATTTCGAAGAAATTATATTTCTAGACGCGCATCGCCCGTTGACCGGACCCTTTTAAAAAATTACACCTTTATTTACATTAAATTTCATTATGTTATTGCATTCTAGGTGTTGTTCTTCATCGTGTTCAACATTATGTTACACTTACATATAATCTGTGTCTTGAATTAGTTTGATTACTAAGTTAAATTGACTAAGTTAAATTGACTATGTTAAATTGACTAAGTTAAATTGACTATGTTAAATTGACGAGATGATATCCGTCTAAGTCTAACTAAGTTGACGAGATGATATCCGTCTAACGTTCTCTCCTCGCCAGGAGAGCAGCAAACTGCGAGCCGCGCGCGGGTTTGTCTCACGCCGCCACGCGCTTCGCCCGCGCTGGAGTGTGGAGGCTGCCGCTTCGCGGGGCTATGCAACGTGTAGCAAGCGCGGGTCGGGTAACACCTCGACAATTACTAAGAGTATGATAATGAAGTGAACTTTGTACAGCAGCGCGCACCCTCCCGTCATTTTATTCTCCGAATGTCAATGAGGGTCGGACAAAGTCAGACAAAGTGAACTTTTCTTTCGCTTGATAAAAATTTGAATAACAAATTGTAATAAACTGTCATTATATTATTTGTTTTCCCTCTGCCCCATTGGATCTAGGTTATTAACATACAAACCTGACGTGGCTTCAAATGAGGGTCAGACAACTAATATTATCAATATTGTCGGGTATTGATTAAAATAAATTTAGAATAATACAGAGCATTTTAGGTTTCGATATATTTAAAAACTGTGATGAAATGGAATGTTTTGTAGTACTAGTTGTACGGCTGACGGCGGGGCGCAACCTCCCGACATTTTATTCTCTATTCGCTTCGAACGACGGTCGGGCAAAGTCAGACAATAAATGTGCCAATATAATTTGTTAAACATCACACGGAACGACGTCGTCAGCCTCTAATTTAAACTAAAACTAAAACTAAGAAGAGGGGTTGCTAAGGCTAAAAGTAAAAAAACCCTAACCTAACTTAAATTTTAATTTCAACATTGTCTGACTTTTTCAGACCCTCATTCGAAGCGAATAGAGAATAAAATCTCGGGAGGGTGCGCGCTGCCGTACAATTTCAACATATTTTTCAGAATAGGAGAGGAAGTTTGTCTAAAAATATAATATTAATTATAACCATTGTCGCAGTTATGTTGTCAAGACAATTGCAAGAATTTGCAGCCTTAATATGAAAATTTGAAATGGGCCTGACAGAAAATAATTGTAAACACTTCGATTTATCATTATGTACGATAAGAATAAACGACCTTATTATAATATCGAGGAAACCGTTCACGTCAGGTTTATTTCTCCAAGATTTTGTCGCGATTACAAATACGCCTGACTCTCGCAGCTATACGACAGACGGATGGCATCTCGTCAAAAAATATTGGCAATTTTTCAAATCTACAAAATATGATATTACAATTACATACATAAAATACAAAATTTCATCATCCTTAGAAATAATCAAAATCTCCTTTCTGCGTACGATGGAATACAACTACAACTGCCTTTATTTTCAGTTTCTCAAATAATCTGACGCTTATTAAGCTCTATATTTTTAATTAAAAGCTCGAAAAAGTTAAAAATATCATTCGCGAGTACTCTCAATCTATTCCTTAATTCAGTCTTCGGGAATAGTCAATCTTTCAAGCATGATCTGTGAATTGCAATGAAGTTGAAGCAGGCGCGTTCGTATCCGGAAACAAGAAATAATCTTTCAACTCTGACAACTCAAATTTTTTCTTAAAGCTTTATGGCTTCTTTCGTATAATCACTTCAAAAACCTGTGATCGAAATAAAGTGAGATTTTCCTGAGATAATTTGGCCGCACGAGTTTGATAATAGATTTCGCATCACGTGTTTTGATAGAATAGGACATCTTATAGTTATTCCGTTCTATACTTGTTTATTCTTGAAAGAAAGAGACGAATTTTCCATATTTTCATGTTCATAAAACTGATTATGATCAATCCTGACAAACAGAAGAATGGTTGACATAAAAATGAAAGGTTTCTTATATGGAGTTCATAAACTTGGAGGCAAAACTTTTTTGGGTTTAAAAATTGTAGTGACAGTAAAAAGCATCTAAACTGAAACCTTTTATTACCCTGTACGCCAACAAATAGCTTTTTTGAACCAAACATAGATTGTCCTAATTTTGGTGCTAACATTATCTTATTCTTTGATGGACTACTATGAGTGTGAGTGATCGCAAATCATGAAAAAGCATTCTGATCGGCAAAAGGAAATTGCGATGAAATTAGAAAAACAGGGACGGGGCCAAAGTTAGGACAATCTTAAAGTTCATAATCAACAAAATTTTAAAATTGCCCAAGTGAAATTCTTAAATGTAAACAACAATTTTCTTGAAATAAAATCGGATCCACAATAAAATGTCATAATGTTAGATCATCTACTTTTCTCAACACATTAACAGAAAAAACAATCGAAATATTAGACCAATCAGAATGCAATGATGTCTTAAGTGAGTTAAGGTGGTCTTGAAGGCTGGTGCCAACGAAATGGGTAGATTGAAAGAAAATCAGAAGTCAATAGTTTTTATTGTTGCAGTGGGAATTGGATAAAATGTGAATGTTGCGTGCTGTCGAAATTTTCCAAAGTATAAGTCCGTCTGCCAACAAGAGGAGATGGAAAATTTAGATCTCTGGTTCATGATCGTGACATTTTGGTCAGAAATATAAATTTAAGACTGATTGGTGTAATGGTACAGTTCTGATACAGATTAAGGGGAAATCAGAACCAGCAAGTGTGACAGCGCACAGCAAGTTTAAAAGCGTGGAAACTGTGGAGACAGTACTTCATTGAGAATGAAGTTTGCAGTTTTACAAGTTCATATGCTGAATAGTTTACAATTCACATGATTGGGCGGTTCCAAACGGGGAAATTTAGTTTAAATTTCGACTGGAGAAAGGGTGCTTGAAGTTGAGCTGCTCCTGGAAAATTAGTTTAGTAAATCAATTGTTTTTGTGAGTGAGACAATTTGTGTTTAATAAGGTCAGCTAAAACTTTTTTAAAGTGGTGTAATATTGTTATAAATTATCACGGTTTTGCTCTCCAAAGTTGAAAGATCGGTAACAGTGCCAGTACCTATTTCAGCACCAGAACCAGTACAGTACCAGAACCAATACCAGTACCAGTTACCAATATCAGAATTGGTACCAGTTATCAATATAAGTAACAGTACCTGGACTATTACAAGTAACAGTATTATTTCCAGTACAAAACCAAGAACCAGTACCAGTACGAGTAACCAAGAAACCAGTACTTACACATATCATTACTAGAACCAGTATCAGAACCTCTATCAGTACCAGAACCAGCATCAGTACCAGAACCAGTATCAGTAACAGAACCAGTATCAGTACCACAAACAGTACCAGAACCGGTACCAGAACCAGCATCAGTACCAGTACCAGCACTAGTACGAGAACCAGTACCAGCACCAGTACCAGAACCAGCATCAGTACAAGAAACAGTACCAGTATCAGTACCATAACCAGCACCAGTACCAGAACCAGTACCAATACCAGAAACAGTACCAGTATCAGTACCATAACCAGTACCAGAACCAACATCAGTACCAGAAACAGTACCAGTATCAGTACCAGAACCAGTGTCAGTACCAGTATAAGTACCAGCATCAGTACCAGTGCTGGTAGTTGAACACGGAACACAAACTAACCTGTCACATTCAGTAGGTTCGGGACCCTCCTCCTCCTCCTCCCCTCTCAGAACGCTAGAACCTTGCTCACTGGTGGAAACTTCCACACCCACACTGTCTACCGCCACTGTGTCAGACAGTGTCCTCTTTGTCACTGCAGGAGAAACCTGGGTCAGCCGTCTAAGTATCTAACTTTAAATCATTTCACGCAGACGGTACATAGCTGGTTACAACCAGAATTACAAAGCTGATTACAACCAGAACTACAACGATGTCAGAATTAATCTTATTTTTAACAAATACCTAATCCGACCATTTTGAGTTCTTCTTTGCAGTGTAAACCCAGAAAACATGCGGGGATGCAAGAAAATCATCAGCATCCAGGCGCACAGCGACTTAGCGTTAGACTTGGTTAAATTGATTCAAATAACGAATAATACCGGACTTGAATACCTAGAGCATCTGCTTCTGAGGGTCGGGACACAAGTCTTATATCTTCAGTACTGTCAAGCTTAGAAGGTCCGGCCTCCACTTGCAGTGATGTCTCACTAGCCCCTGATAAAAGTAGATCAATAACCTATAAAATAGATCAATAAGCTCAACTCTGACCGGTTGATCCTTAATATCAGGTTATACATTAAACAAGTGATTACTAGATATAAGGAGAGGACACTAACTGGAAATGAATTGTGATAAAGACACTAACTCCTGTAAAAGGCGTGATAAAGACACTAACTTCTAGAATGGGAGTCCAAGGAGCTGGTACACTTGTACTCAACCAGGTCCACTCTCTCGAACATCTCGTCACTGTCCTGTGTGTTTGGCAGTATTACAACTGAGCAACACACTTAGTGATAACTTCATCAATATTCACACTGTGTGTTTGGCAGTATTACAACTGAGCAACACACTCAGTGATATCTTCATCAATATTCACACTGTGTGTTTGGCAGTATTACAACTGAGCAACACACTCAGTGATATCTTCATCAATATTCACACTGATACTCAACATAAGCGATTATAGATATTACCGTTGTGATTGGAACCAAAGCACAAGACTGCTAAAACTAAAATTATTTAAATTTATGTTATCTAATATGCATTTAACACTTTTAAAACTCCATCTGACACACTACACTTACGGTTTTCCCATCAGACTCGTCTGTCGAAACTCGCTGTAAAGCCTCGATCCTCAACAGGGCTCGGAAAGGCTGTCGACACATCAAGCAAACATTGCTCTTAAATCTGACGTCCTCCGCGCAGGTGTAACAGAGACAGAGATGTCGGCAGGGTAGGATCATCGTGTCACGTGGGGCGTTCAGACACACCACGCACTCTCCGTTACCTGGCAACGGTAAGTTTACTGTTTGTTTATCTAAATGTGTTTATTGGTATATGGTACCTGCCATAACGAAATGTGAGAAATCAAACAAAGACATCGCAGTCCAACAACATCGTTACAAAACTTGAACGAGCAGATTTTTGAATAGAGGACAAAGAGCTACTTAGGGACCCCAAATCACCACCCCTAAGTTTCCTTCGTACCACAGCCGTTAAGTTATACGTACCCACAGATTTGTCGGAACTTCCCTTGCTCTCCATCCCGTAGATCTCTTGTAGAATAAAGGAAATTCCGTCGATATTCTGTTTCTGCTTCAAAACTTTCACCGAGAAGACGCTGTCAGCAGACTTCTCGAACATGCAGAAAACGAAGTGGGCGTGGTCCTGGTAGTCAGCTTCTACACTAACGTGGATAACCTGGGAGGAATCGCTTGAAAACTTTTATTTTCACATAGTTAGTCACACTAATCCCACCAATAGTGTCCAAATAGGATGGTCAACCGAGGTACACTGAATTAGTGAATAACCACGTGTCTATATGGGAGGGTTACATTTATCGTTTGGGGGTCGTTCCAAATGATGACGATTGATGACGAGGGGGAGGAGGGTTTGGCCAATGATAATGCAATCAAACATTCTTAGGATTTTTAAGACTTTTTAAAAATTGTTGATTTCTTTTAAAAAATTTCATCAGAATTTTACAAAATCAGAAGGTAAATTTTCAAGTCAGAAGGAAAATTTTTAGATATCTGGTGAAATTCTGTGTTTTCACTGACTTAGCATAAAAAATTTCAAAAATGGCTGCAAATTAAAAGACCAAAAATCAAAGTTTTTTGACATAAAGTAGGGGGGGGGGGTTCCACTGTGATGATGTCATAATAATAATATGATAATAATGGTAATTTATAATAATAATGGTAATTTAACTCTGAAATTTAGGGGGGTTTTGTCATTATGACGAATGATGACAGAGGGGGAAATGGGGGTAAAAATTACCGAAAATTTGCTGACGTCATATGTGAACGACCCCTTATGTCACGTGATCAATATTGATTAGCCTTACCAATTAGCTAACTTCTCATTGATCAATCGCTATCACAAGATACTACTAGAGTTTGTCACTCTTCACAAAAATACCATCAATTTCATAATCAACATACCAGCGGTATTGGGTCAGCTAAGTTGTTGTTCCATTTAAACATTGAATGGGGAAACTCAGTCGGGCTGAATACTAGATCTGGCTCAGAAAACTGTTGTCCGATTCCTGGTAACGGGATCCATCATAATTTACAGCTACAAAAAGGTTTACTTGATGCAATTCTGAAAGTTAGAAAAACATTAAAGTCTTTTAAGTTTGAATATACTCAAATCGCAAGAAAATTAAAAGATCACAAATATCAAAATCATTACAAACCTGCAGGAAAGTTAAAATGCTTCAAAGAAGAATCGCGAAGTGAGGAATGAATAGCATCTTCCTTGACGGCACTTAGAACCCTGACTACACAGGGCACGTCGGAATCCAAGACAAATTCGAGGGTGTAGTTACCATGGCAACTACACTGGTTACACGGGCAACAACAGGGCGGCTTGACAAGCTTTACACTGTCACGGCGGATGTTCACCAAACTTTGAAGGGTTTTGCTAGGTTCGCTGGCGGCGGGGGCAGGGTAAGGGAACGGTGCCGGACGCCGGTTAAGGAAGGTCAGATCGTTCGGTTCTCCAAACAAGTAAGCGTCGTTGCGACCCGTGTTGAAGTGCTCCCCGCCCATGATGAAGTAGGAACCGAAGTAGCAGCCGGAGCGGGGCGGGAACTGGACCTACAGCAAGACATGTATCAGGAATATATCATAGTTTCGTAAGGATATTCAGATTGAGGGCAGATAGCTTGAAACTAGGTAAAAAGCTCAGAGTCTGAAAATAGTACTCAGATAGTTAAGACAGGTTACCTGAGAGGTTTCTTCATTGCGGGGAGGGTTGAGAGGACCTCTGAACAAGGCTAGAACTGATCCCATAATTACATCACAACGTCACGGTTTGGTTATCTGGAACCCGCAGGTCAGAGCTAAAGTCCTTACATCCTAAATAAGTCCTAGTTAAGTTGAGACTTGAGTTAAGTTGAGACTTGAGTTAAGTTGAGACTAGTTAAGTTGGGACTAGTTAAGTTGAGACTAGTTAAGTTGAGACTAGTTAAGTTGAGACTAGTTAAGTTGAGACTAGTTAAGTTGAGACTTGAGTTAAGTTGAGACTAGTTAAGTTGAGACTAGTTATGTTGAGACTAGTTAAGTTGAGACTTGAGTTAATTTGAGACTAGTTAAGTTGACACTTGAGTATTAGATGAAGTATTGTCAAGAGTAAGGGAACAGAACTGAAAACATATTGGTAGATCTATGATGCAGATAGTTGCTTTTGCAGCATTTTTTGAGCAGATTTTTAACAAAAAAGCGGTGTACCTATGCAATGATAATGGCATCAAGATCTAGAGCCGGTGGACTGCAAATTATAAGAGGCAGAAGTAGAGAATAGACAATTACGGGAACTATAACAAAGCCTCACAAAAAATATAAATAATTATGCGCAAAGTCAGCTATATCATCGACAATATTTCCCAAACAATTTAACAGTTTCTGCACAGCAGATATAGTTCTCCTATCGCATCATGGTACACGGACTCAACCGCGAAAGTTTGCCTTTACTTATAACCTTTAAGGCAGGAACACAACATATTAAGGGCTCTTGCGATGCTATACATGAGATTCTTGTTCACGTGATTATGTTACAGTGAAAGCAGAGACGCTCTTACCAGCAGAGACGCTCTTGCTTACGTTATCCTTTTCCCCATAATTGGTAGAATTGGTGTCTAAGCGTTTATTTTTTATCAAAGTGGCGTCTAAGACAGTGCGGACCGTTTGCGATAAGGAATGAAAGTGAACCACGACAAACATGATAAGTGTCGCTCAAAACTAGTCGCGGAAGAGTCCGTGTCGCGAAAGAGTCCGGAAAACCCATGTATTCCTTTGATCCGATGCAAGACGTCAATACAGATATCAAATCATGATTAATTGCGAACGTTTGAAAGTTCAAGCCCGTAAGCATCATACCCTCGAAAATCCATCTAACCGTTAATTACTCTTAAAATCGGATAACTTGACCATGTGTCTAACTTCAATTTATATTATAGAACCGTTACAAAATAGCAGCGAGAAAGTCGCCAGGGTCCACAGCAGAGAGAGCTCTCATGACCACAGAGTTGGGTATGGGCACTATCATCCCCTCCTCGTCCAGAGTGCGGTAGTTCTGAGTCACGTGATCTGATATCTCGTCACGTGTCATGGCATCCACCTGGCAGGGGGTTCTTATTGAATGCAATTATAATTTGTAGCGAGTACTTTACTAGCAAGGCCCAATGCAGGCCATAGAACTATAGACAAGTGGTCATATTCATATTCAGGGTAAAGATTATAATTTGTAGCGAATACTTTGCTAGGTTTAATAGGGATGTTGCTATCCATGCAAAAAAGGGCCCAATGCAGGCCATAGAACTATAGAAAAGTGGTCAAATTTATATTCAGGGTAAAGATAGAATAAGGTAAATAATAAATTCTAATTAAGGAAACCTAATTACAATTCATTTGATATCATGTCTAACGTTTTGATAAACTACATAATACACACTGATGAAATGCAAGTAATCACAATTCCCAAACATACTTCAAGATTAGGTTCCAGGATTTTAACGCTCTTATCAAGCCCCGAGCAAGCTAAAACTGGATCGAAAGGATGAGGTTTAACTGACAGAGAGGTGTTGGGATCCACCTTGAGGGCTGTTATCACCTCACTTGTGTACTTGTCCCAGATAAACAATCTTCCACAGTCACTCCCTGATCGTGAAAAATGTTAGAAACTTCCAGAAAAATATGCAAAAATTAAAAGTGCAGGCTCAGTGTTCATTTCGAACCTTTCGGGCAAAAATGAACGCAAATATAGTGGTCTTACCAATTGACAATTGACAGTGTCTTAAATGTGATAAGATCATGAAAACTTTGAACCAGCCTAACTGCTTCATCATGGACTAGGTTCAAATGTAAGTATTTCAAACCTGAGAGAACGTATCGATCGTCCCAAAATGCGGCCTCTTTGAGGATGGTCCGCGTGTTTCTGTGTCCGGTAAACCGTCCCATAATCATCCCGCCATTCTCTCTGACAGTCTCACTTTGAACTTCATGTTCACTTCCGCTATCACTCTCAAGTTGTCCTCTTTCTGCTAACCAGTTTGTTATTTCTGAGCCAAGTTGGCCGAGCGTACCTGTGGCTTCCCTGATTCTGGAGCCGGTAGCTTGCCCGGTGACGACGACACGTTCTCGACCGACGACAGGTGGATTTCTTGCCTGGGCGGCGACATGATCTCCGCCACCGTCGACATTGGAAATAAGGAGTGTACCTGCAAAGTTGTTGTTGTACAATATGCTTAAACGTAGCAGTGTTACACAAGGGTGAGATAACAGTCTAACGTTCTTTCAGAAATGTTAATTGAAAATAGTTACTCTAAATTTGGCCGTGCTTGTAAATTAGGTCAAGAAACCTCCATAAACTCTAAGGACACAAGAGGAGAAAACTAAGTCAACCAGACCAGATTTATAGTACTTAATTCTTATAGTACATATATCTGAGTCACGGACCTATAGTTCGAGTGTTGAGGAGTATTTCAGTTCCGTTATCATTGTAGACTGCATGTGTAATTCTGTTGCTTCCCCCAAGTCGAGGACGCGGGAAGGGAGGTACATCGTAGCGCCGCAGTAACGCGCGCTGATCTGCGCAGCAGAACCGCAGATCGTGGATACCTGGATTTATCTATCGTTAGAGCGAGGTCTGGGTTGCTACAAAATATTGTGAGTACCTAAATAAGATTAACAGTTTACGCTCATGATCATTTCCAGTAGATCACTATTCCTTGTCATGAAATGGAGGGATCCGTTATCGAATCGCTTCGACAGTGGCGCTAGTGCATGCAGTTATTATTCCGTGCGGTCAAAGACCTTCAAATAACCAAGTTTCAAGTTTACGTTTGTATATTGATATATTAAGAATTTGAAAACAGTCAAAATGACTTCCGGTCCATACTACTACAAACCTAGGTATGGTCCGTGAGACACACAAAACTGATGAGGGTTAGCAGGATTCACAGCTAGCGAAGTGAAGGACGTTGTCCCTACCAAGAGCAGATTGTCGTGGCACGTGCGGTTTGGGCTGCACGTGCTCAATGCGCGCCGGTCAAACAACCTGAAGTACACCAATTGTTGGGGAGGCTTCTTTTTCTTATTTATTTCGAAAATACGACTCAATTTATGATATCATAAATTTAGCTGTAAATTACCATCATCTGAGCAATGAAGATAGTCAAATGGTTTTCTATTTCACTTTATTATTGTGAATGTAAATTAAGTTGCTTTTTCAAATCTTGTCTTATCTAAAACTCAGCACAAAATACATTGAAATACGTCAACAAATGGTACAATAACTAGGTATTTTGCCAAATTGTATGTTATTGGTCTCTTGAAATACCGTTCTTCTTCCTCGGTTCTCGCTGTGACAATAGTAATACGATGCTGACCGCTTATTTACCAAGTTTTGTATAACCCATTAAGCAAACAACGTTGCTTGCCATGAGCTGCTTACTTTATACCTTGAGCTAGTGACAAAGCATCGCGTCAAGGTCGCGCCAAACCATTCTGTCATTCGTTCTTGTAGATATTCTTTTAGCGAAAGCTCCGATGTAAGTAAATTCTTAGGCTACTGAGCTACATTTATCAAGTCTATTTTCTGTATAGTGTGTAAGATCCATCCACATTATTTATGAGTTGACATTAACAGAGGGCGTAGTTGTTGAATCTCAGGAGAGATCTTTGTGAGTAGCATTAGGGCGTTTATGTAAAGGCGGTCAGAGCTTTAGGCTCTACAAGCAGTAATGATCTGAGCTTAACATGATGCCTACCAGTGTTTAACTATCCTAACAAACAAGTAGTGGTAAATATTATTAACGTTATCAATAAAAGTTGTGAGTCTGCTCCCGTTAATAGTTACGAGTCTGCCCTCACGAGTCACGATTGTTAAATCTCAAGCATTTACTTTTAGCTCATTTCGAGTTAGCTCTATAGCAAATAAAACTTTGATGACCTTGATAACAGATACAGAGATCGTGTAAAGTTTAATTACAATAATAATCGATCGATTTATCTGTTCTAAATTTAATCCTTCGTGACATATAACCACACACACACGAACTCACGAACTCACGCATCGAATCAAAACACTTGTTGATTGCTGAACCATGTGCTTATAGTTATAGTCCGTATGATTTTCTATTTCATATTTATAGTTCCTGCATTAGTTCTGTGTATTTGCTTTCTCATGGTCAATAGCTGATAAAGGTTCATCTCCAAAAACTGGTGCACAGCCAGGCCCGTAGTTAGGGGGGGGACAGGGGGGTCATGACGCCCCCAATTTGGGGAAGGGTGGGTCAAATATGACCTGCGAAGCAGGTCATTGACCCCCCAGATTTGACTACTGTCTAAACATCTAAATTTTCATTGCTGAAAACATAAATTCTAATCAGTATTGGTACACAATTTCGGCATATGATTGTAACTGTAAGAGTACGGATCAGGAGACACGGTCATGTCAGCAATTTTATGTGCTAATATTATTGTGTATATACATTATGTCGTCATCTAATTGATTCTGTTTTTAAACCTTGTGTAATGTGTATGAATGTTCTTTGTTCAATTCCATGCCCGTGCCACTGATAATATCATTTATTGAAATCTAAATTATTCTTTTTTGCTGTTGCATTGATGAAGATTGAGGTACAGGCTAAAGTTTGTTTTTAATCAGTTATTAATACCTAGAATGTCCAAGTCATGACTAAACCGAAACGAGTTCAGAAAACTTTGGATGGGCTAGTGAAGAAAAGCCGTCCCAACCCTGATGAATCACCTAATCCAGAGCCTACTCCTGAGCCACAGCCACCAAACCCCGACCCCCTGATTTCTAGCACAACTTCGGAGTCAGATCAGATTTTCCCGAATGACATCGGATTTGCAGTTGGCAAGAACCTCACAGAGGAAGAAAAACTGTTCTTTGTGAACTGCTGGCAACCTACTGAGCAGAACCAGTTGCCAGTATCCACACATGGTGGTTACACAAAGAGATTACTTCTAAGCCATTTGAAGGAGTACAAATGGCTAGCAGTATCCCGCAAGCAGCCTGGGGTGTTTTGTAAACCATGCGTGCTTTTTCACGGTCACACAAAGGGGGTAGGGGGCGTGGCCAGAGGGGCTGGCCAAAGTGGGGGTAAATTTGTTATCCGGCCTCTAACAAAGTTTCATGACGTTAAGGGGAAGAATGGAGAATTCACTTCCCACATGGGTAAGGAATACCACCAGTTTTCCACATTAGCCATGGATGACTTCTGCGAAGGACGGGATATCAGAGACCTTATATCGGACAAGAGGAAAGCTGAAGGCGAGGAGAACAGAAAAATGCTTGTTCCGATAGTTGACACGGTGGTGACTCTAGCCAAACAAAACATAGCTTTTCGAGGTGATAGATGTGAAGCTGGCTGTGTTAACCCCGAGGGCTTAGACCCTGTTGATAATGATGGTAACTTCAGAGCCATTTTGAGACTCAGAATAAGATCAGGTGACCAAACCCTACAGAAACATTGCGAGACAAGCAAAAGGAATGCGACTATGATGTCCCCTGATATTCAAAATGAAATTTTGAAGACAGTCAAGAACATTATTGTTCGGGATATTATAAAGAGGTTAGATGGTGCAGTAGCATGGTCAATTCTGGCTGATGATACCAGTGATAGGAGCAAGAATGAACTCACAGCTATTTGTTTGAGATATGTTCTTCAAGACCAGAAGGGTCAGTGGACTATCCGAGAGGACCCCATTCAGATTCTAGACCTGATACCCCAAATAAGAAAGTCTATTGCGGGAACAACAAATGAAGAGGTTAAAATGTCCGGGGAGAACATTGGAAGGGTATTGCTATCAGCTGTAAAAGCACTTGGTCTAGATTTAGCAAAGTGTGTTGGTCAGGGATATGATGGTTGTTCAACAATGTCAAGCCAGAGAAAAGGGGTTGCTGCAACATTTAAGACTGAGGCTGATTTAGCAGAGTACTACCACTGTGTTATGCACAAGTTGAATCTCAGTGCGGCAAGTGTTATAAAGGATGCAAACATACAGTTTGCTCATGCTGCAGTGAAAAAGATATCTAAGTTCTTTAATGCCTCTCCGAAACGTGTAGAATTGTTGAAAAAGTTAATTGAAGATGCTGATGATTCAAGAATAACGAGGAAAAAACTCATGGGACTTTGTGAGACTCGTTTTCTAGAGCGTCATATGGCTGTTTCCACTCTTCGGAATCTTCTGCCATTCGTCCTAAAAACGCTCCAAGTCATCCAAGGATGGGAAAACTCTGAAGCTAAATTGTCTGCACACAATTTAGAGTGTATGATGGAGAGACAGCAGTTTGTTTCAAGTCTGGTGATGCTTGAACACATTACGGGTGTTCTGAAACCATTAACTGAAAAGCTTCAAAGGGTTGACTTAGACATTGCCTCTTGCATTGAGATGACTCAAGGACTGATCAGCCAACTATCTGAAATGAAGGGTGAGGAATACTGGAACAGGGTGTTTGAAGAAATAAAGCTGTTAGCCCAGCGGATTGGGATTTTAGTCACAGTCCCAAGGAAGAGAACAGTAAACCAGTATGCTAGAATTGATAGTCAGGATCCCTCCGACCACTACGCTCTCATTTGGAAGGCTTGTCTGACTGATGTAATTGAAGATATGAAGCTGCGTTTTGATAGTGATAAAGAGCATCTTGCCACACTGGAAAAGTTAATCCCAAGCAAAGTGAGGCATGCTGAAGGCTTAAGCTCATTATCAATAACAGAAAAGTTATTAGGAAGATATGGAAAACTTTTGTCAGACCATGATTTTATTGACACTGAAAGAGAAGTAGATCGTTGGTTGAAGAAATGGTTTGGAGCCCACGAACCCCCACAAACAGCTATAGCCGCCCTTAGTCACACAACAAACTTCCCCTGTGTGAGAAAACTCCTCATTATCTTGTGTTCCCTCCCGGTTTCTACTGCTGAACCGGAGAGGGTATTCTCCAAGGTAGAAAGAACCAAAACCGCTATTAGATCTACTATGACTATTGACCGGTTGGAGTCATTGGTACTCATCCAAACCCACAGGGAGACGATTCCTTCCACAAAGATTATTATTAATGAGTTCTGCCAAAAAAACAGAAGGATAAACTTTGGTTAAATCTTTTTAACTCATAATTTATTAACTTGGGTAGTAGGGAATTTTTATATTGTTGTTTGTTTCAGATGTATGATATTGTTGTTTGCTTTAGATGTATAAATGTGTAAATATGACACACCTATTTAATATTTTGCTGTATTTGTAAATGTGTTTCTTGTTTGCTCGGAATTTTTAGAATTGAAAGCTTGTTTTTAACTTCAAATTTTTAATCACTTTCTACATAACTTGTTTGTTTTTATACTTATAGTGACTATTTTTGTTGCACATATGACATATGTGAATTTCCAAGTTTGCAAATGTGAAAGTACACACTGAACACTGAACTTCAATTCTTTACCCTATTTCAATACCAATACAATGTTGTTTTATTAATATTTCTTATTCAATAGCTATAAGCTAACAACTTGAATCTTGACACTTATCACAATTCACAATCGAACATGATACTTGCCATTGCCCATTGCCTATTTGCTTATTATTCTCGATTGCAAAATTGAAAATTGTTATCTATATCATTTAAATACCTGGTTTATCTAACAAATTTCTTTTAGAATATAGATCATGGCACAGATAATGTCTGAACAGTGAGCATACCAGATAGTCACAGCTTCTGTATGGGCATTGGGCCTGCTTCAACACCTCAAGATGCCTCGAATTTCTGCTTTCTTATTGATAAAAAATGGTCTTTTTACCTGTATTCCTGCTAAAATTTTCCGGGGGGCTCCGCCCCCCTAGCCCCCGGCAAGGGGCTCTGCCCCTGGACCCCGTTGGGGGCTGCGCCCCCAAACCCCCGCGCAGGCTCGGCGCTTCGCGCCGAGTTTTGCGGCTTGCTCGCTACACTCGCAAGCTGACCCCCCCCATTTCAAAATCCTAGCTACGGCCCTGTGCACAGCCGATAAATTTTTAGATAATGAGGAATGAAATTTTTGAAAATTTGCGACGCGACACCTGCCCACAAATACCGTTCTGCTTTTAATATCGGAAATATAGATGTGGATATTCCATCCTTATCCATCTCCTATATGTAACTCAATTGTCCTCATCAATGCCAATAGAAACAATTGGAAACCATTGAGCAATTGCTGCACACTCATGATGCTACTAAAGATACTGATCTTGTTTCAAGCTCTCTGTCTGATGTTGGTCGACAACTCAGGTAAGTTATACTTTACTTTTAACACAATTGTTATAGAATATGATGTGCTTTTGATACTAAATGTCTGTATTTAAATATCATTTGTAACCAGATATTTTAACTTCCATAAGAAAATTTAAAATGATTAATCGTGATCATCTAAAAAATTTTACGATGAAAAGACTAGAATAATCACCCGTAACAACTAAATCACTCGTAGCAACTGACAACTAAGGGCCTACTTCAATAAGTTTTCATTATTAACATCCTCGTTTACCCAGGAGAGCAGCAACTCACGCTACACTCTGCAACCCAAAGTACCACACTTTATTATAACGGGATTGGAACCTCAGCAAGTAACGCTTTTGACGGTGTTACTAACGGAGACTTCAATCAGGGGTGAGTGTGTGTTCTGTGTTCTGTGTTCTTTATAAGCTTCCTACTGATATCAGAGTACCACCAAACCAATTCATCCCTTTATCTTACTCCTGTCTTTGCCCTTTTACTTGGCTCTGTTTACATGCTTGTCCATTCTTCTCTCTCTCCTCCTTTCCACTCTCCACTCTCTTCTTTCTCGACTTTCCTCATTCAATCTTTCTACTCTCTTATCTCAACTCTCCTTTCTTCACTATCATTCTGCAACCTCCTCCCTCCATTTATCTCTCTCCAGTCTCCCCCTTCTCCACACTCTCCTTTTTCCATTCTTCACTTTCCTACCTAACTAGACATAAAGCGAGGTGCACGATTCAAGTCTTTTCAAAGTCTCAAGTTGTTGTGACTCACATTACCACTACAATAACAAAATAACATTACAAGTACTATAACAAAATAACACTACCACTACAATAACAAAATAACACTACCACTACAATAACAAAATAACACTACCACTACAATAACAAAATAACACTACCACTACAATAACAAAATAACATATTCAGTTACTGTACCCACACTGCTGCGGGTGACCTCAACCCCTGGTGGAGGGCACAGTTACAGCAGAAGTCAGCAGTCAGCAGAGTAGTTGTCTATCCCAGAACGGAAAGTCGTATCTATGCGATTGGCGGTGTCATGGTAAATTCATACTATGATACATCACTAATTATAGATCTAGCAATGATTTATGCTTCCAACCTGAGTGTCACAGTCAGTTGGGTGACTTTTACTTAATCGTTCGTCCTAAAATTATCTCATGAATACATTTTCTCTGAGCTCTTTTCCTTCCTTTTCGAAGAAATGAACGCAAATCTAACTTTGATACATTACCATTCACCAAGAACAATAACATATCCCAATATATTGAAGGCAAAATTTAAAAAAACTTGGAAAAAATTTTAAGTACCGTACGATCTGGAACAAGATTTTTCAAGAACCTATGTCAAGCGGAACCTATGTCAAGCGGGTTCATTTAAAATGTAGCATCAAAATATATCGATTTAGGAGTAAAAAATTTTTAGGAGCGGTTCATAAAGTGCGACAGGTCACAAATTAGGTTGCTTAATTGTAAATCAAAATGTAAGACCAAATGTCAAAATGGTGTTATATTTGTTAAAAGTTGATATAAACAATCGGCCTGCTTACGACATAATTAATAGAACGAACTCCGATAGATCTACGTAGACGACCAACATTGTGGAACGATAAGTTACGAATCTGGTATATCTTTTTACACAGTTCAGTGTAGCATGAGCAACAAGGTCGGGAGCACTATAAAACTTTCTAAATCCGGAGAGTTTCTGATGCTCTGTGAGGTCAAAGTATTTGGATATCTTCCAGGTTTGCAACTGTTTCGCCTAGGTCAAGTTAAGCTTTTGTAACACTTTTCTGTTAACAGTTCCAATGCTTCGACTAACGATAATGTTGGTTTTACTTAATATGTATTCGTTTTCCCAGTCTAAATTATGGCACCCTACATACAAATTTATAGGATATTGTGCGTTAACTCAAACATAGGCGTCTGTTAAATTGAACGAGATCCCTCTGTATTTGATACTTAAAGAACAATTCCAGTCAATGGCGGATGGTCAGACTTCAGTTCTTGGTCATCATGTACGAAATCATGCGGAGGTGGTACACAGACTCGAACTAGGACATGTACAAACCCTGCTCCCCAATACGGTGGAGCTGACTGTGCCGGAATTGCTGAAGAGACTCAGAAATGCAACACTCACTTTTGTCTAAGTAAGTATTGCTTTTTCAAACTTACTACTTGATCACTTATCAGATAAGTTTTTAAACGCACATTGTTTCATTTTCAGTCCCACTCGAGCTGACCCGTTAATATTATCCCTCGTCCCATCTCCCTCTCCTCACCCCCCTTCTCTCTCCAAAGATTATTAACCAACTAAGATATCCACTAATATAGGCATAACCTACCATCAAAGTTATAACTTATAATCGTGCAAAGGAATAATCCTAGACAGCTATACATGTCAGTTATACATGACAGTTATGTATAATGAAATGATGATAAAATTAAAACCAGCCCACAAAATTAGAGATTACCTGACAGTTCGGTCTGCTGAAGCAGTGTAGAACACATCTTTACTGAGTCCCACGAGCGGTTTCACCGAGAAAACAGAGCCACTGTGACATTGAATCAGTGTTCTGTTTCTCTGTGAGGTGACGTCACGTGGTGTAGTGACGTCACGTTCGGTAGAAGACAGCTGAGAAAGGTCTAAGAGCACAATCGGCCCTGAGCTGGTACCTGAAGAGAGTATTATAGTATTATATAAGTTAGAGAAGACTAAAAACCCTTCAACTAGCTCCTAGACAATATAATAATTTTCCAGTTATTCTAGGCCCTAATGAATATTTTCCCAGATAAGTTCTAATCCCATACTGAAACACCTCACCAGCAACAACAGTGTCCCTGTCCAGGAACTCCACGTCATACACGGAGGCAGGAAGCCGAGTACTAGCTACTCTCCTACATCCCGGGTAGGAGTGTAGAGTGAGATGTTTACCGCCCGAGAGCAGAGTCTCTCCGTCTGTACTCCACCTCACAGCGAATACAGCTCCGGTAAACAGCGGGTCTGGGGAAGGCGGGCTGTTTTACAACATGTTCTTGTTGGGGCTGTTTTACAACATATTTTTTGTTGGGACTGTTTTACAACATGTCTTTTTGTTGGGGCTGTTTTACAACATTTCATTTTGTTGGGCTGTTTAACAACATGTCTTTTAATTGGTTGTTTAACTGTTTTTGTGTCTAAAAGTAAATTTAATTTCCATTAATCAAACAGCCGAAGGGTAGCCTTCATTTCTTTGCAAAAACAGTGATGACATCGCCAAATTTACAAATTGTCTTACCGTGTATAATTAGTCGAGGAGAAAGTCTGGAAATCATATTATGATTAAGAAGAGTGCTTCTCCAGCACCTAGGCGACACCATGTCGTACATTCTCTGATCTAATCGTCTGACTACCAACACATCTTTGTGTCCGGGTCGATGTCGAGCTCTTTTGGAGTGTCGTGTCACGTGATGTCGATCACGTGACGAGTTGTTATGATAACTGGGAGGGTTGTCATGGCGACTGGGAGGATTGTCATGACAACTAGAACTGCTTTCTGTGTTGGAAACTCCATTTATCATCCGTTGTTTGACCCACTGTTGATTTAGATGACAACCAGGGGCACTTTATAGGAGCAAACAGTATCTTCTACATAGCTAAAATGAAGAGAAATATTTAAGGTTTTATGACGTAAATCATTATCATGAATTTAACCATAATCTGCATCATGCAAAAAAAATTTCTTGTTTGGCGCTTATTTCTCTGATTTTCCGATTTTCTAGAATTGATGGAATAAAACTTAATTGCTGGCATGAAATTTCTAGAATATCGTAATACATTACAATTGAACAATAAATCTGTAAACAAAACAGTTCTTAAGTCGTTGTTTATGTTATCATGTTATCATGTTATCATGTTATCATGTTATCATGAACTATATCTTTCAAGATTAGTTAATGATGTTTTTGCTAAAGCTTTTGATGATCCACATTTCAAGCATATTGAATCCACGATATATCATCTATGTCGTCAGTTTCAGCCACGCGAAAATACATCTATAAAAATGAGGCTTATTAAAAATACACTTTTACACACGTGCATGTGCACCTAAAGATAGGACCATGAGAAAACTTGAAATTAGTAGAACGAAGTCAGGCGTAAATATAATAATATGTATTCATGCTTCAATCCTTCCCGTTTTATGGTGAAAATATAACTGGAACATCTTTATCTCAAACTTACAATGACAACTTACAATGACAAGAAAATGCTTGGATCAAATTTTAAAAAATAATTCCGTTAACCAAGCAATCCAGTGAGCTGTGTGAAAATTGCTGGCGGACTAAATGAGGAAATAAAAACCTTCTAGCATGTCATGCAGTGACCGCAAGTGGTCCAAAATATACTTAACTAAACGACCCCAAATAAATTAACCTAGAACTAGTCGATCTTGACAGCGCTGTAAACGTATCTGACAAACATGAAGGAAGCGAAGAAGCCGACAGCTCCCGTGAAGATGCCGAATGTGATGGACATGAGGGCTGTGTATCCCAGGTAGAGAACTGTAGAGGTGAACCCGACAATCTCCAACTAAAAATTTCAAGTGTTAGGGGAGACAAGGAGATATCGAAATTCAAAAATCATATACAGGCTATATGATATCGATAGAGATTGGCATTTCGGGGAGGGGTCACACATCATTTATATCACGTGATATAGTTTGATTGGTCAATCGCCGTCACATGATACGAAACATTTATGACTCTTCTCCGAAAACACTTCTCTCCCTTTAAAAAAGTGCAACTATAACCATTAAGCAGGGGTCACTGACCTTAGTGTAGTAGAAAAATATCCCGTAAGCAAAAACGTAGAGACCAGTTCCTGCTGCGCAGAAGAAAGACTTCCACCACCACCTGCGATTGAATGAGGTTAGGTTTTTTCAGAATGTTACCGCGAGAGTTTGATGAATAATATAATAAGAGGTGATGAAGTCGTAGGTTGCGACTTTTAAAATTTTCAGAAACTTGAGGTGTGTATTTACAATTCTTTTGCCTGCTTGGTACAAATAACTGAGTGAAACTATTTCCATCGTTACTCTAGAACATAAGTAGACACAGGTGGGAAGACTTGTAGATCATTGTAGAACATTAGCTTTAGCAAGAACACAAGTCATGTCTGTCAGGAGCGAGAAGTTAGCGCTAGAACAATGTCCTGCTACCAGCTCTGTGACGTGGAGTAGTGAAGTAAACTTTTAGTTCTACACACGTTACTTGGAGTAGTGAAGTAAACTTTTAGTTCTACACACGTTACTTGGAGTAGTGAAGTAAACTTTTAGTTCTACACACGTTACTTGGAGTAGTGAAGTAAACTTTTAGTTCTACACACGTTACTTGGAGTAGTGAAGTAAACTTTTAGTTCTACACACGTTACTTGGAGTAGTGAAGTAAACTTTTAGTTCTACACACGTTACGTGGAGTAGTGAAGTAAACTTTTA
>JH155231.1:2197-26438 GCA_000226015.1 Mnemiopsis leidyi | reverse complement strand
TGGAGTAGTGAAGTAAACTTTTAGTTCTACACACGTTACTTGGAGTAGTGAAGTAAACTTTAAGTTCTACACACGTTACTTGGAGTAGTGAAGTAAACTTTTAGTTCTACACACGTTACTTCCCAGACTCTCAGAGGGAATAGTACCATTAGTGCAGTTAGTCCTCACGGAAATCGAGAGAAGCGAGTTGCGACACATTAGTGAGGACGTTTGTTTGTATGTTTTGCATTTGGTTTTACGTTTCTTCTAAGTTTATAGATAGAACTGAGAG
This sequence comes from Mnemiopsis leidyi, assembly GCA_000226015.1. Lineage (NCBI taxonomy): Eukaryota > Metazoa > Ctenophora > Tentaculata > Lobata > Bolinopsidae > Mnemiopsis > Mnemiopsis leidyi. The sequence continues at coordinate 26,167 of JH155231.1, read as the reverse complement.
TTTTACTCCTGAACACTGTGACCAGAAAGTGCAATTTTTGTCGTTTTTACGAATATGAATTTCATATTATAACGTTTTGATGACGGCAATATTTATAGAACCTTCATTCTTCAATAACATGCGCTCTTTTAAAATTTGTTTGGTAAATCTTGTATTTTGATGTTTGATTAACAATTCCGAAGTTTTGCAATAGACAAGTAAACGAAGGAAGATTTGATGTTTGATTAACAAATCCGAAGTTTTGCAATAGACAAGTAGACGGAGGAAGATTTCTACTCTATCTCCTGGAAATTAAGGTACGTTTCCCCGCTCTGAGGAGAAGATGAAGTGGACAGTTAGAACTTGTTTCATCCTGGTGACCTGGGCGGTGACGCAGACGGAGGCGATATCCAGAGGTAGAGTCGCTATCAAATACAACCAAATCTGTGATTATTAAACTGCCATTTACGATAATTATGAGCATCTGCAAGACTAACAGCATGAAGTGAACTGTTTGAGGAACATGCACGCTTTCCAGAGGGAATAACTTTTCTATTTTTTCAGATCGAGGCAAACGGGTAGATGAAATAACCCCAACCAGTGTAACGCAATGGAGAACATTAAATGACGATGAGGAAACATTCAAAGCAGCAAACGCAGTGGACCAGGACTTCTCAACAACGTCGGGAGCTGATGCCGGGGGAGGAGGAGGGTGGATTAAGCTACACTTCGCTGAAACGCACTTCGTCAGCAAGATGATCATCTACTATAGGTTTTATACCAACTGGTTTGATCCACACAATACTTGTGTAAGAAATGAAGAGGCTTTTAGGGGTTGTGCGGGCAATGACGATAACGTAGATGTGTCCGTATACCAAGGAGAAACAAAACAAAAGTTTTGTGGAACTCTCCAACTTACAGACGGGCTGGAACAGTCAGATCAGATCTACACTCTGATCTGTAACGCTGAAGGAGACACAGTGGTACTGAGCAAGGATTCTGGCGTCATTGCACTGTATGAAGTAGTTGTAGTAACTCATTTAGGTAAATTCAATATCAATAGTTATTCATCGTCACAGATACTCAAGGTTCATTCCAGCAGAGAAATCGGCATACCGGCGCTTTGACGCGTGACCTTTGTACACTTTAAGTGGACATTATGGTATTTAAATTTACTGAGAAATATAACTTAACACAGATATTCGCAGCACTTATGCCGTGGCACGGTTGATTTTTAGGTGTAACTCAGACTAAGAGTTACGGATGGTAATAACCTTAAATGGCCGCAATGTCCATAGCCTATAAATGTTCAAGCGGACGGGTTCCTTATGTAAAAGATATTTTGGTCTATTGAACAACGATGTCGGGACCATTCATGAGCAATCAGCATAATTCGTATGAGTATGAAATTCTGAGTGCTTTCTTTAGCTAGCATTCATTGTGATTCGCTTCTCCTTTCTAAGGACCCAGATCAAGACAACATGAAATGACTAACTAGTTCCGAGTTGCGAAGACTCTGCGATTGCGTGATAAAATTTCTAAATGCAACCAATAAAAAATTAGTTCAAACGCGGTTGTACGAAGTCACTGCAACTACAAAAACTACATTGTGGCCAAAGAAGCAGCAACCCAACAATAGCCCGCGTGAACGAGAAATATATGAAAGCACTGACCTGTAATTCTCGGTGCAGAGCTGGAAGTAGACTATGACAACGGCGATCTCAGCACAGCAAATAACCAGGATAACGTACACCAAGAAGAGGAAGGAGAAGAGGGTGTAGATCTGATTCTCCCATATTGCCTGAGGATGTTATATTTAGTAAATCTTGGGTGCGAAAGTATACGAAATTTTCTTAAATCCATCCTTATATTGTTTTTAATCCCTGAATAAATTCATTGAGCAATTCAACTGAAATAAAATTAGGGGACAAACTGAAATGTTGGCCATTTCGCTCGGCAATGCAATTTATACATACAATCGATGGATCAACATGGCGCGCGCAAATTTTTCGGCGTAATTCTGATTACACTAACATTGATTGCTTTTATAACAACTCTGCCTCCGCGCGCTCCTGATATGAGACCGGAAAATTTTGACTTTTCGTAAATACGTCGAGTTTCTATCCTATAAATCCTATGCCTTGGTAAATATAATTCCTATACTAAACCTCTTACACTATAGTTCCTATACCATAGTTGCCATATAAATTTCCTCTAGCAATTCCTTAATTACGATTGAGAAGTGGACCCGGAAAAAAGCAGCACTCACGGAGAAAATGAAGTATAGTTCTATGAAGACAGCTCCGAAAGGTAGAATTCCTGCCAAGAGCATTGAAGGCATGGTCCTCATGTACCAAAGTTGAGAAGGAATAGGTCGAGGTATCTTATTTGTTCTTACTGAATATTCATACGGCTGAAAAATTATTAGTTAGAGTTGTAAGAATTAAATTATAGTATTTTACTATTCAAATTGGTTGACAATATTAAATAACAATGGAACCCGGGACCAAAGTCAATGTTCTAGTTACCTGTTTTCTAAATCCAAAGAAGAATCCTATGAAGACAAGTGGTAGAGATACGCACACCCAGAAGGCCAACAATGCGCACATGTAGGAGAATGGAACCTGAAGACATTTGTTGTTGCGCGATATATAAAAAGAGCAAACTTTACATGATAGACATGCGGACGTGGCCGAGTGGTTAAGACGATTGACTAGAAATCAATTGGGCTCTGCCCGCGTAGGTTCGAATCCTACCGTTCGCGAAACAACTTTTTTCTAAATCGATAAACTATTGTTTATCGATTTAGAATTTTAGAATTTATTGTTTTCGTTTTCGTTTCTGCCCCCTAACTTTTGTCATACTATTCGACATTTAAAATCAATGAAACACAAGGAAATATCTTACAGCTCCACTACTTCCGGCGTGCCACAGTAGAAAGTTAAGAATAAAGCAAGCAGAGGAGATGAGTCCGGGATAAAGTGTGGAAGTCAAGAAGGCAGTTCTTTTCCACGCCATCCCCTTGAACGTTCTGTACAATCGTCCGGAGTAGTACCCTCCGATTATACCTTAACAGAACATATTTCCACTTTATTGTTTTGTTGTCGAAAGGCGATCATAAATATTCCAAAATTCATTTTTTCGTATCTTAGAAAAAAGCATGCCACCAACTGACCGAAGAAAAAGAAGAGAGAAACAGCAGCACCAATCAGACTTCCTCTGCTTGCAGGGGACAACATTCCTAAAACACTGAGGACTATACAAGCTAGTGCAGTAGCGCCGATCTGTACACCACTACCTGAAATGTATACCTTATAATTGTTATACAATAACTGACATACAGTTATACACGATTGTACGTTGCACAATTTATAACACTGTCAATTCTGCAATACAGTATAAAACTTACACTCGCACTATCAATTCCAATCCGTTACAAAAAGTATTCCATCTGTCAATTTAACAACAAGTCATTGTATTTTGTTATGATTAACAATACCAAGAAGGCTAGACGTACTTATTTGTCCGCCCTATATTCCATGGACTGATGTCGTTTTTAATTTCTAATTTGAGTTATGCTACGCTCATCAATAGTTCCCACTTTAGATTCGGTCATATTACAGGAAATATTATCGTTACAAATTTTCCAGACATATTGAGATTTAATTTTGCAGAATTCCATTCTAATAAGATTTCATGATACGAAGCATACCAGGTAACATGTCAAATTGCAAGCTGCAAAGCGGGGTGTGACGCAGTGTTTATACAAGGTGACACGTTCTACGTGTCACAGCTCCAGCTGAGAGAGTTCTCTATCTGCAGACACATTTAGTTCCTAGCTAGCTAGCTCGATATACGTGTTCGAACATAATGGTTTGAAGTGGAGCATCTTGGTGGGTAACAAGTTGTTCTCATCGCGAAAAGTTACTTTATAGTAGAGACCTATAAAACATAAATTAGGGGTAAAGTGTCATCACCATAACCGTAACAGTTGCCTCAATTTCAAGCAGCTTCATCTTTATCAGCTATCACAGCTACAATATTACATCTGGACTAACATGATTCCCAATCATTATCCCAACTCTACTAACTCAAACTTCAGACGAAGTTCCGTCCCTGACTCCTCTAGGTCTAAAGTTTGGTAGTGAACTGTTGTGTTGTTACTAAAGTATTGTAGTTATGTGCACACATCTTCATGTAATGGAACATTGATCAAACTACACAGTACAATTTTCTACATCTTAGTGCATCCGTGCGGCCACTGTGTTATCTACACTTTTACGTGATTACGGATACAACTATCATACTAAAACACAAAATGCGCATGTTGCAATGCTGAATGACTTAAATGATTTATAAAACTTAGGAAAATGTCACGAAATCGCAATACAATCCTAATATTTCATTTCAATATTCTAATAGTTCCAATCGCACATTTCTCCTCAGCTCAACTATTTTAGATACCACGCTCAGCCCATTAGTACAAACTCTGTCGAAAACACACTTTCAAGAAAATCCACATTAAACAAATCACCTCCAGCCACGACTTCCAAATAAGGAATAATTACCAAACCTATTAGAGCGACAAGATTGGCGCAGTAGTTGGGGGGTCTCATCACGTCACCGTGTAACAGTTTCCAGCCTGTCTCTTCGTACGTGTCGTCCTGTTCAACATGAACTGTTTATTGTCTTAACAGTTTAAATAATATTAGGTTTCATGATGATATTCGTAATATTTGGGATCAGCTAACCAGGTTCGTGGCAGTCCGAGCACACTCGACATCAAAGACTTGTTACTGAGTGGTAAGGTGAAACCAGTCAATTTTACCGGTCACTGACTGGTTAAACCGGCCAGGTTGGTGAAATAGAGCCGGAGGATTGACTAAACAGATTTCTTAAGGAGTATGGACTTAAATCGCACTGTGAACCAATTGCTAAATTAGGAATATTCATGGACCAGCCCTTACTGCAGCAACGTGCAAAGTCGTGTTTGAGTCGGCAATACAATCTCTCATTAAATACAGATGAGTGCACTGAAACGCAGACCTGATTTATCTTTAACTAAGTTAGCATACAGCTTAGAGTTCATAAATACACGTGATTTAAGAAACTATTTCGGTTGAATTGAGGCGATTGAAACTTGTCTGTAGATAACTCCAGCTCGTTGATCGTTAGTAATTTCTAAATCTAGAAAGTTATATCGACAGTATGTCGATGAAGTTTATTTTGATCACAACGTAAGAGCACAAAATTCACCTGCAAAATAACACCTCAACCACATTTAATTCTGTGACAGTTTTCTTGAATACTGGAAAGTGACTAAGAACCCTGGAGGAACTAACTTAACGAAAACTGCAAGGACTGAACTAAAAATATGGTCAACTAAAAATATGATGTCCTATTGTATATGCGGTTCTTAAGCGGTTTTTATGTGGTTCTTAAAAGGTTCTTAGCCGGTTTCAAGCGTTTGTTCGACGGTTCATAGCCGGCTCTGAGCAGTTCTTTAACGGTTCATAGCCGGCTCTGAGCAGTTCTTAAACGGTTCTTAAGCGGCTCTTAAACGGTTCTTAAACGGTTCTTAAACGGTACTTAAGGCGGCTCTTAAACGGTTCTTAAGCGGTTCTTGAGCGGCTCTTAAACGATTCTTAAGCGGTTCTTGAGCGGTTCTTATGCGGTTCTTATAAGGTTCTTAGCCGGTTTCAAGCGTTTGTTCGACGGTTCATAGCCGGCTCTGAAGAGTTCTTAAACGGTTCTTGAGCGGCTCTTAAACGGTTCTTGAGCGGCTCTTAAACGGTTCTTAAACGGTTCTTAAGCGGCTCTCAAACGGTTCCTAAGCGGTTGTTAGGTGGCGGGAACCACCAAACTAAAACGAAGTAGTAAAACAAAGTAGTAAAACAAAGTAGTAAAACAAAGTAGTAAACGAAGTAGTAAAACAGCTCTTACCATTTCCTCGTCCAGGTTGTACGCAGCGATGTCCCTCCTCAGAGCTCGCACCATGATCATTGCGAGGAGTCCAGAGAGGAAGAGGACTATGATGAGAGAGTTGATTATGCTGAACCAGTGGATCTGCGAGTTGGTGGCTGAGGTGAGGTATGTGTCCCATCTAGACGCCCAGGCTATCGTGCCTTCCTGTAAAGTTTAGTTTTAGATTAAGTTTCATCGGTAACGTATATAGGTATATATAGGTCACACAGTTTTCATAGCTGCAGGCGCTACACTGGTTACTTCATACTTATAAAGGTCTCAAGTAATCAAATAGGATGTTCAGTAAAACTTAGTAAGTTCTATAAACCCTTATTATAACCAGGAAAAAACATGTACCTCCCATTCTACACTGTAGCTAAAAGAAACTTTAGTAGCTTGGTCCTTGATAAGCTGTAGAGGATTCCCATCTTTAGTACAGGAGTCCGCTCCAGCATGACTGTTGGACTCAACCTGGTAGTACAAAGTCACGTGACTGGAACAGTACGGAGGTATACTATTATCATCGTGTGGTGTAGAAACTCACAAGGTATTTTGGAGTTTAGATCTTCAATAGATATACAATTTTAGGGGCTAATTTACAAAACAACCCCCGAGTTTCAAAATAGCATTAGATTACAGGTGATAGCACGAACAGCACAAACCTCAAATCCAGTGATTCTGAATTTCCCAGTTATAGAACCGACGTGGTATTTGATCTTAAAATGAAAGTTGTTGTATAGGTAGACGTTGTTTTGGTACACTTGGCCAACTTTATGTCCTCGATGATACAGTTCCTGAAACAAAATATTTAATGAAGGAGCTATAGCCACCAAGTCCTCTCAAAACGGCCAATTCATCAAATGAAACACAGAAAATGCCTTTTGAAAAAGTCCTGGCTCTGATTTTGATTTACTTACAATTTTGCCGTCAGGAGAAGAGTACTTCCTGGCGACAGGAAGATTATCGAGAATCAAATGTACATCGTAATCTTTTTCGATAAGATCTATCAGCTTGTTGACATCTAAGGAAATGTTTTGTAGGAATACATATATCGTTACGCATTACGCTAACTTGTCCCACAATAAGGTTCCCACTATCGACATATTTGAAAGAAATTAAAAAATATTCAACATTACAAAAAGTCCTAAGTTAGAAATGTAAATTTTAAGTACCATTAGCGGGGAGATCTACTTCACAGACTTTAGTACAAGGGGTGGTTTGCATTACATTCACCGAGTACGCTGTGTTTACAATCCTACTTCCATGTAAAACTTCGCCTGGAGAAAAAATTGGGTTGGCTATTTTAGTTTTAGAGGATATTTATCTGAAATCACCTCATTTCCAGTTATCTTATGAAGAAAAATGATAAAAGGAGAAAAACAAAGGAGAAAAGGGTAAGAATACTCAATACAAGTACCTAAATTTTCGGCATAGTTGACCTCTTTAGCAGGTAGGCAGTAGGGAAGTTTGCGGTAGCTGAATGGAAGTTCCGTATGTACACTCTCAACTTGTGTGGACTGAAGATAGTACACAGTGGACGATTTTTGTAACAGTCCAGAGCTCAAGGTTTCCAACAGCTCAAAAAACGTCGAATTTCAACAAACACCACTAAACCAAAACAAGCTTCAAAATCAAATTTTCTTACTTTAATCTCAATAGACTGTCCTCTGCTATATTCGACAGGAGCAATAAGAGGAATGTAAAAAGAGGAAGCAGTTCCACAGAGGAACGCTAATAGAACAGCCAGCAGCATCTTCACAGGAGAAGGATCTTGCTACAGATCGTAGAGTGTCTGATCTGGTGCAATAGCAGCTACTGTCACGATCACATTACTATGTACATCCTGAATGCAATAAGGGACGAGGTTAAAATTAACTGTCGTTTCCCACGTAGTAAAAGTTAACTCTTAATTGATCAATGCATGTTCTGGTTTCACTGTTTGAGACTATATAAACATATCGCAAGTTTGCTTGCATTCCTGAACATGTCATGTTGTCGTGTTAATATGTTCTCAAATTATAATCAGATTTATAATTGCAAGCAATAATCAAAAGGACTTGATAGTTGATTAACTTTGAAGCACATTTTCAAAAATCAAATGAAGAAGATCACTACATTTAAAACACAAATTTCTAGCATAATCAAATGCAAATTACGATTAACAATAAATCTAAGAGAAATAAAACGTAATAAATTATGCTTGAATAAAAAACGAAACATTTTAAATCATATAATTCAGTGAATGGGAAAGTAAGAAAATGATGATCTGATAGCCAAATCCATCAGATGGATACTGAAATTCAATGAAAAAGATTTGCAAAAAATGACAAAATATTGGCAAAAACTCAATCGAGATAACCACTGAACTATTTTAGAAACTATGAATACTACTACTACTTCATTCTGTATTGTACTTTGTAAAATGAATGATAAACCTAAATTTAAAATATATACATGATCATTAATGTGATAAGCATTGTCTGTAACTAGTGAGACATAGTTGAATCAATACATATAATAATAATTAACTCACATAGGTTAGAACAATTATTGCCGAAAATAAATTATAACAGTAAATCATTTTGACTATCAATCACTAACTTTTATCTGACAAATTCTTTATTGGTGGCGGATTTTCTGTTTCATCAAACAGCTTGAAGCCAAAAATTTTGGAGTAAAAGTATATCTCATTAGATACACATCTTTGGATGTTTTTAGCTTGTCTGAATCCATGACCCTCACCCTCGTATTCCACATAAAATGTGGCGACTCCATTTTCCAGAGCTGCATTGTACAACTCTTGAGACTGTGGTGGGGGACACACAAAGTCCTCTGAACCTTGGAAAAACCCAATAGGACATCGAAGTTGACTAGCATGGCATAATGGAGATCTTGCTTTATATATTGCTTCTTCTTCGGGAAGTTTTCCTATCATCTTGGTGAGATATTGAGATTCGAATTTGTGGGTATGCTTGGCTAATCCAAGGAGATCAGACACTCCATAGTATGAAACTCCAGCATGGAAAAATTTTTTAAAGACCATCATAGCCATAGTAGTGTAACCACCTGCACTTCCCCCATCAATGGTCAATCTATTCCCATCAACGATTCCTTGGCTCACTAGGTGTTGTGCAGCAGAAATAGCATCCTCTATATCATATACTCCCCATTTTCCATAAAGAGCTTGCCTGAAAGCTCTACCATATCCTGAACTGCCCCTATAATCAACATCAAAAACAGCAAATCCCCTTGAGGTAAAGTATTGAGTTTTCATATTCAAACTTCTGCTTGCCATCCCTGTGGGTCCTCCATGGACACGCAACAGTAAAGGTGGCTTTTCTTGCTCACCTGGTGTGTAGTCAGGATTCTTTGGTCTGTAGAGGAAACCATAAGCATTCATATCTTTGTCAGTGGTGGGAAATTCCACTGATTCTGCGAATGAAATATAGGGCAGTAAATCTTTTCCAGCTGCTTCATCATTATAGATGAAGACTGAGTCATCTGTAAGTGATATGCGTAAAAGAGTGAGAGGATTAGCAGGATCATCAATACCAAGGGCATAAACATATTTTCCATAGCAAAGGATATTGGTGTATGTACCAAATGAGTATCCTTTGTTTCTCACTAGTAGACCAAGATCCTTCAAGACTCTTTGGGGATCATCTCTGTCTACTAGCAACAAATTTTCCAGGCCATCTTTTGCCTTGGCTCCAATAACTATTCCATCACTCATTATGTCATATCCAGGGTATCCAAAACACCAACCGAAAGGGAACCCAGGTTCATTACTGCTCTTGTATAATGGCCTCTCTTCATTAGATGACTTCCATACATTCCAGAAATCTGTTCTGTCACAGAGATACAAGTACTGGTCTTCATTTATGAATCTTGTCTGCAGGTGTGAAGCGCCAGTGTGTACAATTTTGACATTAGTTGTAGAAGCAACTTTCCCCTCTAAGAACATTTCTCCAATACTGATCTGTGTTTCATCCCAGGGCATATTTGGATGGTTCCATGACACAAACACAATTTTATTTCCGCATGTGTCAATGCCTTTGTAAAAGTCAGCTCCCTCAGCTAGAACATGTTGATCACCAGTTAGCAGATCAATGGCAACAACTGAATTGATACACTCTTTACCCTCAACTCTATGGTCTTCTCGTACACAAACAATCATATTAAGAAATGAGCTAATATGCCCCTCTGCATAACGCATTTTTCCATCACCGAAATCTGCTGTTACTGGAATGGGATCAGCCTCTGGAGCACTTTGGCGGTATATTCGTTGGTCACTTTTATTGACAAAGAAGATTTCTTCATTGTGTGCAAAGAAAGCTCCTCCCCCATATTCATGCACCCTGCTCACAGCACTAAATCCTTCAGGAGTCCATTCTATGGCAGTTTTTACATTTTCACCAGAGCAAATGACAAACTGGCCTGATGGCTTTTTGGACCTCCAAAACAATTTTCCTGTGACCCTGTCAATTGCTGCAGTGGAAATTTCTGTGGAATCTGGAGTCACCACTTCCAATGTAATTGGAGATTTCCATTCCCCGTAGCTCATTTCTGCAACAGATTAGGATGAATTAGTCTAAATATTTCAAAACAAGTATGACAATTAAACTAAATAGTAAATGTAATTTATGGTGTTGAAAGCAAGAACAAAGTGTACACGCTGTTGCTTTTACAATGTACAGTACTGCCATACAAGGCCAACTTGCCCCCAGGATGTCTGTGATAATGTAAATTTGGGGTTGTGTGCAAGCAAGCAAACTCAAAGCTACAGGATCTGGCATAACAGTCAACCAGAGGATCTGTAAGGAGAGGGGACTAGAGTGGGAATCAGATGCAAGACCTCCAGTTTTTTGCATTTTGTTACACCTGTACCCAGGCTTTTACAGCTATACTAAAGTGACTCCTGGAAGATTCTAGATCTTTTAACGGAGACCCTCCTCATTAAACCCTCAATCACACAACGGTTTCCCGGTCATTTGGCTGAGTCCAACATAGATGATTGCATTACATACATAGGCAAATGCCATTAGTGCATTCATCTAGGATTGCAATTGGTGGATCTGGGAATCTCCTGTATCAGTTATCCAGACTGTTGCTATAACCACTAAGCTAACCAGGCCCTTAGCTTCACACTTCAGTACCCTTGTGTTGTACCGGTCTCCTCAGCTTGCCTTATTTTCCAACTAGTCCTCTACTCAATTCATATGTCAGATCCTGTAGCTTTGGGTTTGCTTGCCCCCAGGCCCCAATTTAAGTTAAAGAGTTTCAAGTTACAAAGAACAAAACTAAAAATTCAAAAATAAAACAAACAAGAATTGTGCCCCATATGCTTGATCTCATGTAAGTGCTACATTTCCACAATATTTTTTCCACCAAGCCGGCCACTTAGCGGCCTTAACAAGGCATACTGTGGTTAGGAATCAGGAGATATGGGTTGTATACAGTAGGGTTAGCAGGATGGTCGTCGGGCGTGGGCCTCTCCTTTATCAAAACAGCGATTGTGCAGGGTTAGATTGTTTTTAATTCAATACGTCGTGCATAACTGTAGACTGATCAAATTTAATAAATGAGATCGTAAGCATGGGATTTGATTAATGATTGGTCTTGCGAATTGGGACATGGCAATCAAAGTGTTAGTCTGTATGATGGAACTGACAACAAAAATGATAAGGCATAGTCGGCAAAAATATTTTATAAAACACAAAAAGTCACTGAAAATCACGATAATTGATCGATTCGGGCGAAGCAAAACGATGAAATCCGACTTATAAAACCCATGGGATATCATATCCCTGTAAAGATTTACATGAGGTATCCATTCATTAGTGATTAGTGCTGATCTGAAATCAAATTAAGATCTAACTCTTCCACATTGATTGGTCTCTGATAAAATCGACACTGTTCTGCAATATTGCAATTGTCGGTGATTCCCGACTCACGCAGCTAAAGCTGAACGTTTCGTTAGAACGGTAGACGGATATAATCCTCGTCAATATTGCAATAGGTATAACACCTGTCATCTTCTGGCTCAAGTTATTTAATTAGTAGTAGTTGTTGAAAGTATTAAAAGTATTTAATACTTTCAATAACTACTACTAATTGATAATTTGAGCCAGAAGATGACAGCGTGTTACACTTATTGAAATATTGCTATTGAAATATTGCTACAGAATAGCAATATTGTTACAGATGCTTCATGCTTCATGCTTACGTACATTATAGTCCTATCTATAACCAAAATTTCGAAGAGCCTAATTTCCACTACATACTTTGTCATACATGGTCAATACAATAAACATTAAATCATGAGCTGCTAGACAATATGTCTACATATCAATACTCAAGTAAAAACATTAAACAACTTAATCTTAGCCTAACAACCTAAAATAAAGTTTGAAACAAATGTACTAAACAGGCTACAACCGTCTCTGCAAATGCCTCACATACCATGTGTTTCTCTAACCAGAGCCAGCTTTCGCCTGCCTCGTACTTGGTTAGGCTATGTAAAATGACGGTGTGCTGTGGCAATATAATCAAATATATAAACAACGCGCGCCACCAGAGGTGGCTATTCTGGCTGCGTAGCAGCCGCCGCGCGCGCCGTAAGCACCGGCACCTGGTCAGGTGAAGTGTGGCAGTTGTCTGACTTCGTCCGACCCTCATTCGAGGGAATAAAATGACAGGAGGGAATAAAATGACAGGAGGGTGCGCGCTGCCGTACAATGCGGCAGCATTGCCTTGCTTTGCTTTTTGCGCACGAGGGCTGCCGCCTTGCGGTAGCAGGTCAGCTATAGGCAACGTTTGACAACGGCAACAGGGCTAAGCAACGTTTAACTAACAAATTTAATTTTCACCTTGCTCATGCTCCAACCAGAGCCCTTTGAGCGCGCGCGTAAGCACCTGGCCTGGTTAGGTGAACCTTCACCTAACCAGGTGCTTACGCCGCGCAGCTAGAATACCTCTGACCAAAAGGGCTTTGGTTTGTGGTTAGAGCAAACCAGGTATCAACGGGCGATGCGCGTCTAGAATTTCTTCGCCAGGCCAGAAATGCGTGAGAGCGCGTGATGGCCGCGACAGTAGGTTATCAACCTACAAACCAGGTGCTTACGCGCGCAAAAGTGCTCTAGTTAGACCAATGCGTGATTTGAAACTTCAACAGCGCCGCGCACATGTGCTTTGAATGTTGGTTAACAATGATGACTTTATACGCTATGTAGCGCAATTATAAAGACATAGGTTGTTAGTGGTTGAAATTAGACGCGCGCTCGTATATCACGGTGGAAATATTGACTTTTTGATCTGCAGCGTTGATCTGTTATCGCCGATAATCGCAAAATCTGGACATAATCGTCAAATCTGGACATAATCGCCAAAACTAAGCGTGATATACGCCTTATTGCAAATCTGCAAATCTAAAACCCGACATTTTTCCACCGTGTCATAATTCAAGATCGTACGTTAAACGCGGGGGTAGTCCTCAGCTGAAAATTCGGCTGAGGACTACACAATGAACTTGTTTGTATGACTTTTTCAATTTAAAACTTAAGACGCAAGTATACTCATTATTCGTTGTAAAAATAAACATGAATAAAGTAATTTTGCGAATACATGTCCACATTTAAAACCCATGACAACTATCTATTATACTATTAACTTTATTAGTTTAACCTTAATTCTTTTTTAATCAAATAATTTACTATGCACCAGCTACAAGCCAGCAATACAGATAGCTGATCGTCAGTAAAAGCATCGACAGTCTGGACTCAAATTAGATATAGTTGAAAATTGACTTGCTGGTTAAACTAATCGTGAATAATGCAGAATCAATCATTACTAGAATCAATCAATAAGTTCAAGACTCCAACGTAGTCAGTAATAATAATGGAATTTGTGGACATCGCTCCTGAAAATCTTAAAAATATTATTAGCAAATAAAATACAAATTTAGGAAACAAGCATTGAAGTAACGACTAATACAAAGAGTCAAACGGTTTTTTTCTGGAATACAAAAAGATTTTCTGATGAAGAAGTTTTACCAACTAAAAATCACATAGTCCGTTAATAAATCCTAGAGTAAAAACATCTTTTAATTTTGCAGGGCTCCACGAGAAAACGTGGTGTATACACAGAAGCTGTGACGGTGAATACAAACACAGACCTATGAAAGTTTGCACCACGGTTGATCGGAGATTATCATTATTAAAATTGTGTAATGTTTGGCACAGAGAGATCGCTACCCAAAACCTTATTCCGAAAATAACTTTGAAAAGATAGTTGACACTTCAAGCGACAAGGTTGCTAAGCGACAATATATCCATTATCCAACCGACAAGATTGCTAAGTGTGTAGATACTAGGTCCCCTTACAAATGTCACTCAGTCCGGCTGAAAACACAACAATCTCGCATTCCGCAACAAACACGCAAATTTTTTCATATCAACAAACAAACTACAAATATAACCTAGTGTCCATGCAGTGTTGTCATAACTTCTGATCACAGATCTCATTCGTATTAGACGCTCATTTTGGCAAGTCTGAAACCACGTGCTTTCTTTCCTCTTCCACTCCGGCCGACAAAGACAAAATCACAACCATGTATAGTACAATTGCAGCTGTTATAAATCGAGAATTTTCACTTGGTTTTATCGCACGGTTACACCCGCTGTATTATCTATCAATTTTGTGTCTGAATGTTCCCAAAATTCTGAACCCAAGTCAGGGGACTGAGGGATAACCCATGGTCCGTTTAACCTTCCCCTCAGCTGAGCTGACCTACATTTTCAAGACCGGACAGGAACATCCCAGTACGGCGAATAACTGTTATATCTTGAAGTATTTCTTCTTGTAGTCCAGGTAGAGACCGACCAGGAGCCAGCAGATGGTGCCAACCAGTGACTGTAACATCAGGGCGGCGTGGGTCTGTGCGGTCTGCCAGTTGAAGGGGAAGTACGAGTAGACGATGTAAGAACCAACGTAGAGGAACAGCGGGTTTTTACCTGCACGGGTTTGCGTTTAGATGTCACGTGATTTAGATGTCATGTGATTAAGATTTTAGATGTCACGTGATTTAGATGTCACGTGATTTATTGTAGCCGTAAATGAGATTTTTTAAAAGTAGGTTTTAAAATAGCGTTGAAGGTGACAGATCAGTAACAACTTAAAAATTAAAATAAATTTAGCTGTGAATGTGAGAGTTTTGGTAGCAGGAAGCGAAGGATAGGGAGGGTCTGGAAATTTCACATTTTGCGTGGTAGCACTTAACATATAAGCCCACCGATATAAGCTGTACTTATAGCTAATATCGCTTTATTGATACTAATACCCCGTTGATTGTTAAAAATGAGGTCCAATAAGCTTGTAATAAACTATAATTACTACGTTTGAACTACTAAATAAGTCAGTTATTAGTCAATTACCTGCGGAGTTGAAAGGAGAGCCGCACCACAAGTGTAGGAAGTCTATCAGGAGGTACATGAGTCCCAGCAGGAAGTAGGCTGACGCAGAAGTTATCATCACAAACGAGATACTCCTGGGGATTAAGCTTTGTTGGAGATGTGCTGTTACTCTGTTACTACCGCTACAGTGTTACTACCGCTACAGTGTTACTACCGCTACAGTGGCTACAGTGTTACTATGGCTACAGCGTTACTACCGCTACAGTGTTACTATGGAAGATGGCTACAGTGTTACTTTGGCAGATGGCTACAGTGTTACTACGGCTACAGTGTTACTTTGGCTACAGTGTTACTACCGCTACAGCGGTTAACATAGTTACTGTACCATGATAACCGTTTAACTACGGCTCCAAGAGTATTCTGGTTACTGTGATTACTACATGTACTTAGGTAACATACATTACTCGGGATTATTATGACCGGGATCAAGTGGCGGGTTGTTGGGGATTTCGCCATATTTTCCCCGTTTTTATTTTTACCAGCCATAATAAATACCGCCCACTCAGCTCTTGGCGTTCCCAAGGGGTATGGGTCCTCATATTATAACCGTTGTCTCATATAAGTCTAGAAAATATCGATTAAAGTAGTTATAGCACTTTGAACAACTTAGTGAGTAAATTTCAAAAAAGATACGCCATATTGGAGGCCGTGTTCAGAATTAGGTAAAATCCAACTCTAAGATAGCAATCAAGTCGTGCTTAGAATCATGAAAATTGGATGAAACAGACGATGTCAATGTGGTTATATATCAAAACATCAGCTATTACAAAACAATGATCACATCACACCTTAGTTGCTGTTAGGAAAGCCGTTTCCAAAACAAGTAGAAATAAACTAAATTTATACAATTTTTGTATTTTTCTGCAATTTTACAATTGAAAGGTTTGGCACTGGTAAAATTCCGACCGGGATAATGTGGCGGGTTTTTGGGCAATTTCGCCATATTTTTCCCGGTTTTATTTTTCCCGGTCGTTAAGAAACCGACTGTAATAATCCCGAGTAAGGTAGGTTGGTATCATTTTCTAGTATTACAAACAATTTTACTTTTAACATCGACGGGGAGAATCATCGATTCTTAAATCTTAAGTCAATCTTAAGAATAATCACTTGTAAGTTTTAATGCATAAATAATTCACGCGATAATTCACGCGATAATTCACGCGATAATTCACGCGATAATACACGTGATTCTCCATAAACGATGAAAATATGTAATGCATGTCCGGTGTCCGGCTACAGCAAAAACAGCACGTTCTTATCATCCATCGAAATAGCTCAGGAGAGAATAATAAGGGGGAAATACAATAGCTACAATTAAGACAATTAACCGACATATTGAATGTCAATTAGTCGGCGCATGCCACAACATGGTACATACCATAAGTTCTTGTTGATGGGCACCCATCCTCCTGTGATAGTTCCTTTACACAAGATCAGCCCGATCACCAACTGAAACATGAAAATCAGAAATTTGAAAACTTCATGTCCTGTCAGACAGTGTATTTAGAGCTGTCTTTACAAAACATGTAAACTATGGGATACTCTAGTTTGAGTAGGTCTCGCATTACACAACACGACAGTGTCGCTTTTAAAACCGCCTTTCTCGACAGTTCCCCTACATTCTCACTTAAGCGTGCGAATACATATACACAAAATCTCTCCTCGCTAGAACATATTCTCTCTTCAACCAAAATGAGATGTTCCTTCGTTATTCATTCTTCCACCACAGACTCAGAGTCAGAAAATCTGACATGATATAGACAAGGTCTAACATATGTTAGACATTTCAGTGTCATGTCATTCAACAACAGTATGAAGTTTACAGCCAGGAGAGCAGGAGAGACAATTAATGAGGACAAGCACTAAGTAGCTAACATAGTCAGTTGGTTTGTGAATTGCAGCGACAATTTCGGATTTCATCACGTCCCAGTTGTTAATCCCACTGGGGAATACACCAGATTGATGAAACTTCGTAACACTGCACTTAGCAGATTTCAGCATGGTATATAGTGGTGAGACGACTGATAGCATGATCACTGTGTTTACAGACTACTTATGTGCTAAATTGCTGCATGAGAAGCTGCGTTCTAACTCCTGTTCCAGCCTAAATCTGGGAGTATCTACAAATTAGAATTGGGTGAGGCTATTCTATTTGAAATCCGAAACGTCTGTCAAATAAAACCCAACAACAAAATACCTTACAACAACGAAATGACCAACAAAATAGATTATAACTTCTATCACAGTTGACAAGAGATCCTATGACACATTTTACAACACACTTTACAAAACACTTTACAACACACTTTACAAAACACTATACAAAACACTTTACAACACACTTTACAACACACTTTACAAAACACTTTACAAAACACTTTACAAAACACTTTACAACAAATTTTACAAAACACTTTTACAGCACACTTTTACAACACACATTTTACAACCAACTTTACAACACACTTTACAAAACACTATACAACACACTTTACAAATTACCTTAAAACCTAGATCGCACCTAGATTGAAGAGCACCAATTAAACGTTACCTGTCAAAATACCCTACACCATACACACCATACACACATCCAGTACACACGAAATGTGTGTAATTACTCTTACTTCCTACCACCTGAACAGGGCGTGTAACGTAACACGTGTTTAAAATACCTAACGTGTATACTGTTGCACGTGTGTTGTTTACCAGGTATTTAGGCTACCAGGAAAATCACTTTCAATTCGGGGTACAACCTATTTCACTGCGTATAACTAAAGTCTCAACCTGGCCCTTTTTCTAACAGTAACTCAGTGAGTGTAGCACGTGTGTCTGTAAAACTAGGAATTATTGTATGTTTCTTTGTGTTTCTTAGTGCCTGGTGTTCTTTGTTCAGGAGCAGTGTGTATGTCCCAATGTCTCAACTAACACACACACACTCACACACACACACACACATGCAGCACACTGCACATTGAACAAACAAAGGGGGCGGATGTTACCATGGGAACACTGCGGAAACAGTCACACTTCATATTATTGTAACAATCCTCACTATCTACACACTGAGACTGTGTCCTCCTAGAGGTTCTACATCTCCCGAATAATATGCGGGTATTTTCTGGGGTGTACGTCAAGGAAATGTCAGACAAATTGGCGGCGGTATTTTTATTGGCGGTGGTTTATGGTGTGCTTTGGTTAGCGGGCCAGAGGTATCGAGGAAACCAGACCAACCAAAAATATTTGTCCAACATGGCCACATCTATTTCTAGCAGTATGATCCGCAGGATTTCTTAAATACACATTGTATTTCCAGACACAAAAGAAATCCGCTGACTTACATGGTTGGCTTGCATATTTTACGGGTAATTTGACACTACACAGTATCGATACATGCTAACAGTCACCATAGGGACGTAGCGCCCTTAAGTTGATGGACACTGGTCTCAGACGTTACAGTAATTTCCTGATTTGTACTTACCTTTACAGTTCGCTAAATACATGTAGATAGTACGACTAGAATATTATGATAATATGAGACATGACATAATGTCGGGCATAATAAGAAGAGTAACTGAGGTCCTTGACAAATAGGCGCGTTAACACTGCTGTGGGTACAATCCCAACCACTCGCAGAAAATGGTAGGACATGTCAGTAGATCATTTCTTATCAGTCATTTCTGCAAATAATTCATCCTGCTCACCAGGCCAGTCCAGATCTGGTTCTTCACAAAGACAGAGAAAGTTAACAAAACCACGATGTTTAACAGCTTTAATATCTTCTAGCTTCTAGATGTTCTGTACAGTTCTAAACACCTACATTCGTAGTTTCTCTCCTGCGAGCTACCACCTCAACTACGTCTGTAAAGTTTAACACTATCTTCATGACATGTTCAAGAAAAAGAGCCTTTGTTTTGCAGAAATGCTCGGTGCAGACAACAAGAAGAGAATTTAGCATGCTATGTAACAGCTATTGCAGCTATGTATATTGCACTTCTGCAATTACTTACGAGCTTCCGCTGTTAAACGATAAACTTGTTTGACAGAGAAAAGCGATAAATGATTATTTGTTAATAAATATAAAACAAATTGAAAACATGGAAAATAGATGTTCATATAATAAATGATATAATAGCAGAAAAATATAATAAATAGAATTTAGCCAATAGATAATTTTGGGAGCATCCAATCAAATGATTATGCCACAATTTAGTTAAGATAAGTTCCAATTTAGTGAGAAGTCTATAACTTTAAGTGCGATACGAGTGAGAAACACATTTAAGTTCTAACATATAACCCCGGTGAGTGTCTAATGCCAAGTGCGATGGTCTTGTCTATGTATCACGTCCTTCCACCTCCGTGAGAAGACCTCCTCCCCGCACTCCGCCCAACACACCACCAGCTTCTCCTCCAGACTGTAGGAGTCTGCGTCTCCACTCCAGACCTGGTGTGTCCTGATCCTCACTCCCACCTCCTTCTCGCACGTGTCGCTAAACTCCAGCTTGTCAAATATAACACAGTGTTCCTGGTGGATCTTAGCTAGAGCGGTTGTGACGTCACTATCACATTCGTAACTCTCGTGGGACAGTTCGTAGTGTTTCAGGTTCATGGTGTGCGGGAGGTACTCTAGACCCGAGTCTTCCTGTAAGACAAACTTGACCCTCTCCCCGATGTGAGTGACGAGGTAGGAGTTGGAGTTGGGGGTCGTGGTTCGGTAGGGCAGAGTTAGTAGAGGTCTGGGAGGAGGGAAGGTAACTGTGTTCTTGATGAGGTAGTCTAAACTCTCTGTCTGATAGATCAACTTGCAGCTGTTGGGATGGAGGTGGAGATCGCAGGGTACCAGCGAGGGCCACATCAGGGGGAAGTTGTTGGGCGAGATAGAGATACATATCTTGTGTCCGGGCATGAAACAGTGGGACACAAACCGAAGCGGCAGGGAGTAGGTCCTACTCTTCGGGTCAGACTTCAGGGGTTCCAGGTAGTTCAGATCGTACTGACATCGCGTCACAAGCCCAGCAAAACCGTCAGGGTGAATGTCAGATATCTTAACAGACAGATACACCCTGCGCCAGCTTGATGCAGATAGTATTACAATGAAGTTTGACACTCCAATCATCACTAGAGGAGTGTCTAACGGCTCCGAGGAGAATGAAACAGAGTTGGAGATGGACGGTGTCTGATCGCCGGAGAATCCCCAGTCGATCCTCAGCCAGTGTCCGCTGTTTGCACCTTGTAAAGGATGGTTCAACAGCTGAACAGGTTCAACACAGCCCGCTTCAGGAGCTTCCCTGGTCAGCGTGTTAAGGTTTTCAACACTTCTAGAGAGATGCAGAACATTGACCATTTCATTATCAGACACAATATTAATATTAGGGGAGGTGTCATCAGTAAGAAGCTGAATAGACTCCTCAACTATTCTCCCTCTCTCCACCCAATCAGGGAACGCTACAAATCTCCCAATGTCTCCAATATCTCCATTCTCGGTGCAGAGAATTTCGTCTGGTTTAAAACTGTTCCTCACGAATAACTGTAGTCTT
Source organism: Mnemiopsis leidyi (assembly GCA_000226015.1). NCBI lineage: Eukaryota > Metazoa > Ctenophora > Tentaculata > Lobata > Bolinopsidae > Mnemiopsis > Mnemiopsis leidyi. The sequence goes on along the minus strand of JH155231.1, from coordinate 5,220 downwards.
GGCCAGGATGTACATCTATTGTCCTCAACCAAATGTACCCCTTTCAAGTGATAAGTAAACCAGTTCAGACAGAGTTCCAGGTATTCGATTCTGGGTCCTGTAACGGACACATCAGGCCAGTTGTGAACCCACGGACCAATTATCACCTTTGAGGAGCTGTTCAATTTCCGAGCCATCCGTTCTGCTGCCGTGGTGTATCCGTCCTCCAACCCACCGATAGCTAGAATGGGAATGGTGACTTTATCGTAGTCCTCGTCAATGGAGCCGTGCTGCCAGAACGGACCAGGAAGTTGCTGGTTTGTCCAGGACGACATGTACGACTTGGAGGTTTTCTCCAGCCGGCTCAACCAAACCTGGAACCACTCTTTCTTCGTTTTAAATATCCGAGGAGGGGGAGGGAGAGCGTTCATGGCAAACATCCAACTCGACCAGGACAAGAGACCTGACCCGATGGGACACCCCCCTTCGTAATGAATGTCATCAGTGTACCTGTTGTCGGTCGAGTAGAGAGATATGGCAGTTTTCAGCGGACTCTCTTCCGGCTCTAAATACGCCATCTGAAGTCCGTTGAAGCCTCCCCAACTCTTACCATACATCCCAACCTTGCAGTTACTCCAACTCTGCTGAGTGATAAACCTCAGTACTTCAGAGCAGTCCTGCATCTCCGTTGCCAGGTACTCCCCGTAATAGAACCCTTCTGATCCTCCTGTCCCCCTCATCTCCACTCGCATGACGACAAAGCCGTGGGAGGTGAACCAGGGGTGTCTGTTGTAGTCCCTGGAAGCAGTGAGGATGTCCTTGTAGTAGGGCAGATACTCCAGGATTACCGGGAACTTCTCCTCCTCCCCCACCCTCTCTCCTCCCCCCACTATCTCCACGTCGGTAGTGTTGGTGTTGAAACATGCGAACTGAGAGGAGAAGGAGTGAGATGTGGAGTGTCGGGAGTCAGGGATCCACACCCGGCAGGAGAGGTTGATCTTGTCAGAGAGAGGGATGGTGTAGTGACTCAGCTCTGTGACATTGTAGGGACCTAGCCCGTACTTCTCCTTTTCTAGTGACATTCTGTGTTGTGTGTTCTATTAGCATGGAGTGCTAGAAATTTCATTCAGGTCGAAGGAAATGGTGGGATGTAAAAGAAGACAAAGGAGGGAATTTCCTGCCCTTCACTGCTTCGTCTTGTTTAAACATCCTATCATTTCTGATGAACACAAGGGAAACATCAGTTGTCTGAATTTAGAAAAAGAAACGAAAAATCTTGTTAAAAGCAAAAATTTAGCAAAATCGGCCGAACCGAACATGGCATTAACAATCACTGAACAGACGTACACCGCCAGAGACGATGGCCAGCACACTTCAGGAAATCTAGCAGCTAGGGGGCGAGAAAAATGAAGAGAGGTGGAAGGAAAATAACGGGCTAAATCAAAGATAAACAAAATTTCACTTCCTAGAAAAGAAACTGGCAGCGGTGATTTAGTTTAAATGACATTATGTTTTAGCTACTACAGGTAACTCGATAAACATGGGAGCATTAAAAAGGAACACAGCAAGAGAGCTACCACTTTTGTAATTTTTTGTTTTTTCTTGTAACATATCAAGAAGTTCTATTCGAATTCTAAGTTCTGACAATAAATTGTTTTATATGCATACAAAATCGAGATTTCTAGCCAATCTTCTCGACTAATTACCATCCAACTGAAGATGTACAACTAACTGTGGAAACTTGAGACCATGATAAAACTTGAGAAGGGAAAATCCAGACAGCCACTGCATCAGAACAAGGCGGGAGCGATGATCTAGCTAATCTCGTGTCGGCAGTCAGCAGCCTACAGCACATCCTTATATTTGCACAAGAAATTTTAAGCAGCATAGTGAAGTGATACTCTACTTGGCTATTGTAAGTATTAATTATGGTTTTTGTAAGCTCATCCTTGCAGTTAGGATTGGGACTGTTTCTAAAGTTTAGATAAAGTTAAAGATTGAGTATCATTGAGTGATCCAGCGGCTACCTCTAATTGATATTTTGAATTAAAAAGTCGAAGTTACACTGCTGAGGATATTTGGGACGCGGGTGGTATTGCAATCAGAAGAAAAATTTAGCTGCAATGATACTTAATGTACGAGCCCAGGCCGTTAAGAAAGAAGGATATCATTGATTTTCCCTAAAAGCACAGCTTAAACTTACTTAAAATATCCAAATATTAACCGGTCGCTTTGTTGAGTTGCTTCTAGTAGCAGAATTTCCATCAACCTGTTAACATACGTCATGCGACTCCTGAACAGCGCCCCTCTCTCCTACTCCACCTAACTGGTACACAAGTGTGCTCTCTTTCCCCACACTATTTAGCATTTATTAATGGGACCTAGAGGGCACTAAGACAAAATTGTAACAATAAATGTACATTAGTCTGCACCAGGAACTTACACGAAGTATACCAATACAACTGCATTTTACACACATAGGTAGTAATTTTCTCTCTCTCTCACACTCTTTGAGAAAGGCGCTCTACCTGTGAAAACATCGGAACGTAAATGTTGACAAAACTTCAAAAAATTGATTTAAGATATCTAACTACTGACTAGCTATACAAAAGTTAACATACCGTGACGACGCTGAGGACTGAGAGAGCCCCGATAGTTGAGCCACGTGAAGACTTCAACATGACGACCATGTGACCAGCCACAACTCCACTGTAGACCGTCAGAACTGCCGTCAGGGAACCTAGGATACCTTCTGGGTCGTGTGCTAGTGTAGTCTTGTACATCGGCTGGGGGAGGGGGGAGTTAGAATATAAATTCTCGGACTAGATATTAGAAGCAGGAATATAGAGTAGTGACAATCAGAAAGAGTCCAGTAGCAATCAGAATGATATAAAAACAAGTAACTCAAAGTGACAATTCGAACACCAAGTCTAACATAGGATGCTGGTACATCTGAACTAACCTTGCAGGCTGGATGCTGGTACATGTGAACTAACCTTGCTGGTTGGATGCTGGTACATGTGAACTAACCTTGCAGGTTGGAT